>VCJN01000393.1:0-15248 GCA_006384855.1 Tetraselmis striata
AGCGCCGCGGCGGAGGCTCTACAGGCTGGGCCTGGCGCGCCCGAGACGCCAGCAGAGTCGCATGCAGTGGGCGCCCCCCGGACCGACCCGACCTCGACCGCGATGGCGCTCCAGATCTTCGCCATGGCGCAGGGCTCGCCACCACTCCGGCAGCGTCTAGCCCCTCTAGACACCAACGTGGGCAGATAGGGGGCGGGGGGGGGCGTCTTTAGGCTCGTGGCCGGGCGTGGTTGTGACGTCGCCGCGCATGTGTCCCTAGGTGATGGTGCGCGGCAGGCCCGCCGCGCGGGGTGCCCCATAATTTCAAAACTCCGATTTTTCTAAAAAGGCCCGACCTCCACCCTCTGAACCCGGCACTTCTATGCCTAAACTTTGTCAAATTGAGTCATAGAACAGGCCACAGACAGCCAACAGCACCCGGAATGGGATGCAAAAGACCGGGACGGCATGCAGTAATGTGGCGATTCGGGAGATTAGGTTAAACAGAAAGGTGCCCCGTAATAGGGTAATTGCTCGCTAAGGAATGTAAGGAATGGTTTATCCGGTTTAGACAGAAGTGTGAGATAGTAGGTAGGTAATATCCCGCACATAATACTTATCAATAATATATGCGCACTACAAACAGAACTAACAGCAACTATGAAAGGTTGCCAACAAAAGAGAGACATAAGCCAAAAACCAAGATCGAGTAGGGAACCATGGAGCCAAGAACCAAAGGAGAGCCAAGGGAACCACGAAGTCGCCAAGCTGCCAGGAATCAAAGAGACCACCGCACCGGGGTAAGGACGCTTGCAGCCAATGACCCGGGTCATAGCAACACATGCCGACGGGCGACGCGACGCAGGCGCAAGAGCACCATCACGTGCCAATCCGCGACCCCGCCAAGAACGTTGTCTGCATGTGCCATGTTGATGAGCAAGCGCAAGGAGAAACGGCGGCACCACGCAGACAAGAGATGGCCGATTTTTTTGCCAATGTGTGTGTGGCTAGCTTTCGCGAGCTCCACCAACAAGGCCTCGGCGTGCGAGGCCATCGAGCCGAACTCGGAAACGGCGAAAGGAACAAAGCGAAGCATGCCGGCGGCGTTTCGGACACCCTCGTCATACTTATGAATGTTGTGGCGCTCTGCAGCCCGCAATGCAATCGTTGAATCCGAGCTTGACACGCCGAGGATAGGGGCAATGGTGGTATCGACAGCAACCGTGTTCCCGCGGATACCACCATACCCAAAAAGCCCAACATCGGCCGGCCGGCCGTCGCTGCCCCTTGGACGAGAAACAAGCACCGACGGGTCCGTGAGGATTTGGACACCCACGCCCAGGGCGGACTTCACTTCGTGGCAAACGTCGGAAAGGCCATGTGCCACCCACTCATGTGCGGCGTGATTGGAGTCGTCCCCTTAGCAACGTGCCACGTGATCAGCGTACGCGACCGCCCAAACTGAAGGAGTGATTCTACGCCAACTTTCTCGGAACGGGTCAGCATGCCTTGTACCGAGAAAGAAAAGCACAAGGGCAAGGCTCGCCAAGGGAGAGGACATACAAGAGCCGCCGGAAGGCCAAATGGGCAGCAAGCGGCAACGCGGAACATGGAATCCTAGTACTCAGGGGAACGCTCACGGACTTTACCAAGGTGAACCTCGCTTGGAGGATCAGTCACCAGGAACGCTGTCGCAGCGCGGAAGAGGCGGCCCCGGAAGCGGTTAATGTCAGGGCCGCTTGTAGGCATACGCGCAGCAAGCTTAAGCGGACCGTGTGAATGCGGTGGCTCAGGGTTTCCTGGACTTTCCGCATGGAGTGCAAGGGGAAGTCCGAGTAATGCGGGATAGCTTGGAGGTCGGCCGCCGAGCGCATCGCAGACGCCGGCTTAACCCCATCGACCGAGCAGCCAGCACAGGCAACGTGAGAGCGCTTGGATAGGAGCAACTTCATGGCAGAGGCCAACGGCCCCGTTAGATCCTCGAGCACCCCGTCTCCACACTCGTCAACGACACGGGTATGAGCAGCGCGAAGCTCGACAGCCCACATCGGCGCCGACACGTTGGCGCCGGCATCGGGCTCGAACCCTGGGGTGGCCAAAGCCTGGTGAATCGAGGACGCCCAATAGGATAGAGGCTATGAGGGTTGGATACGCCTGACGTGTCGGAAAGGCACGCGCCGGCGTTGCTCAGGGTGGCATGTTGAGCACGGAGGAAAGTCACAGGTTGGCCAGCCACAAGGGCGGCAGCGCCGATGTGGGAGGCATCTGCGATAACCACATTATCGCCGATGCCGAGGCCCCCAAATTGGACCGGGAGGGACAGCTGCGTGCGCATGCAATGGACGGCGTAGCCAAGAGGTCGGGGCTAACACCCCACACTGTGAGATTCAGATGTGACGTAAATGTGCCCTACTGGTGACGAACGACGACATACGGGGACGATACGGGACGGACGAGGGACGTGGATTTCATACCCAGTAGCGACGACTATCGCGCGCGACCTGTAAAGTACTATATCTATTTCTTCGTTTCGATAATTTCATCAAATTGATATGGCCCACGCGGGCTCGCCTGTCGGCGCGCGACGCGGAGTACCCGGGCTAAGTACAGGCGGCTGCACGTACTCGCTGCACATCGCTGGCACATCGCTGACCTCGCGGTGTGCGGCGATGTGCGGCACGACGGGCGGAGGTGTGGGCGGATGTAGGTGGTACGGTAGTGGTAGGCGGTAGGTGGTGTTCGTAGGTGCGCGTTCTAATGCAGCCGCCCTAACTGCTGATGATTGTGTAACGCCCCAGCACGCGCATGAAGTACGGGGTCGCCTGGCGGTCACCGCCGCTCACCGCTGAACCAAGCGCGGACAGCCGCGCACTCGCATATATGGAAATTATTTCTGCACTAGCCCACAAGCCCACTCAACAAGGGTGCGGGGGGCCATTCACAGCATGGGAGGAATGGTCCTTCGCATGATCAGCATTGCGCTGCGCCCTATTATAACCTTTAGCTATAGTTTGGTTTCAGCGTATGCTGCATCAGCATAGATGAGGTAGGGGATATCCAACCTGCGCTGAATATCCCTGACAAAATCCTTTAGCTCCGACTCCTCTGAAATCCGGCTGTCCCCTCGCCGGCCTTCCACAGCCCCGCCAAGCAGCAAATCATCCCAATTGGGCATGCCACGATTTGATACTTGAGGCCGTGTTTCTTTTTCTGACCTGAATGTATGGCAGCCTGTCCTACTAACCCAACGAGTGCCTCTCAGCACGGTGCAGTCGATGAAGCCGAAGAAAGGAAGGTTGATGCCCGCCTTAGCTTGGATTGCGTCCACGTACATGGATAGCCGCGAGTCGTCCAAGCCGCAGGTCAGGGTAGTCCCCCACCGATGCCGCAATCACCCCATCACAGATATCTTCGATATGCGGTCGGGGTTCATGCGCAGCTTCCGGGCCAAAGTATGCAGGGCGCCGGCAGTACCGAGTCGAGCAAGCAAATCCAAATTAAATTAAAATTAGAATTGATTACAACGTGCTAATTTGCTGCTCTCCACCGCCCAGACTGAGTTGCTCTTAGGGCCTGCCATCTCTAACCATAGTGGGGAACACATATAGGAACCACCCATGTATTTGACGGACGCTCACGGCATACACGGGGTTGGCATGCTTAGGCACGCCCAACTCGCGTAGGGCTGTCGCCAGTTGCGACACGGCATGCCGCAGGTATCCTGGGGAAGCAGGTCGGCTCCCGTCACGCATCAGCTTGCGCCCATGATGATGGCGATGCCAATACTCCGCGAAGAATATCAGCACATCCCACTCGGTGCAAGTCTCCGAGGTAGGAGTCAACGGCGGAGGCACGGTCCTCGCCCAGGCCTCGAATTCACGCAGAATCCCGCGACGGCGCTGCGTAGTCACATGCCTCTCGCAACGGGAGGCCACCCGCGCAGCGGAAGTCAGAGCAGCAACCGAGCGAAGGGCATACTGCTGCACGGAAGCGGGGGCAGCCGCCACCGCAGAGAGCGTAGAACTGCCGCCAGTGCCGCGTCCCCAGTCGCTCACGCCTTGAGGCGCCAGAAAGGCGCTGCGCTGCATCACTCGCAGGGACTGCGCCCAGTCTTGACTGCCCTAGGGGGCGGAGATCAGAAGGCGGCAATGACATTTAGCCAGCTCCCTTCGCCCCCATGTTATATATTCCGGCAAGTCCAGCCACAAGGCAACTGGGAATATAGGGAAGATTACTGCAAACAGCACCAACACCGAAATACACACCAAAAGGGCTAAGAAACCCAAATTGGGGCATAAATTGGGAAGATCAACGTGCATTTCAGCAAGATTTCGAGCAGCAGCAAAGAGGCCAGATAACTGCATCATGCCCTAGGGGCTGTAGCAGCGGCCTAGGCGGACAAGAGGCAGAAGTTGAGGGCAGAGTATGATGACCCTAGGAAGGGTATGTACCACACCACCCCAACTAAGTCGGGAGACAAAAACAGATCAAGGTCGGCATTTGAAAAGGATAAATAAATGCAGACACCGCAGGATGTGAACAGGGACCCTGGGGGGGATCACCACCATATGCGGATGGGGAATGAAAAATCAAGACTTATCAGACTGCGCGGGGGCGCCGGAGAAAAGTAGATCCAAAGTCAGGTGACGGGAATTCACATCGGTTAAATGAGGATAAATCATGGCAACCGAGGCATCTGCCAAAATTATCAGAAAAAGAGTTGTACTAATCTTCAGAGTTGCGGAATTCTCCGGGTTCGGCAAAAAGGGATTGCACGGGGTCATTCAGACGTTGGCTCCATCAGGAGAAAATTGTCCGGAAATTACCTGCATATACCCTGTCACCGGACTACGGGGGCACCCAATCTGAAATTTAGCAAAACTAACCAGGGCTGCGGAGGATACCGGATTTTAGTACAAAGATTTCGGGCATTACATGAACCGGAAAAGGAAGGCCAGGGCCATGCCAAAAAGGACAAACCCAGATTACAAGAGGTACCGCCGCATGGTGGGAACGGAAACCGCAAAGTACAATGACCACGACATGCTATGGGACTTCGTATCGCATATAATCCGAAGTCGCGAAGGCCGCGTAATATAAGGATTAGTAATATTTCATTATTATTACATCCAGCTGCTGCTGATGCGGTGATGCCACATATCAGCAGTACAGGGTAGTACGTACGTACCTACCTACCTGTATATGTACTCGTTTAGGGTTTTCAGGGTACTAGGGTTCCAACACGTGGTTATGTTAAACCCGTAGAACCCGTTGAACCCTATGAACATGTACTTTGTACTCGCTCGTACTGTACTACTACGACTGGTACGCCCCGCCCCACGCCGCCCTCGTAGGCCCGTCTCCCCCCGCAGATCGCCGCTCCCCCATCACGCTGACGTCCAGTACCTGACCCTACAGCAAAACCCGCCGCTGCGGTCTCACACCGCCTCACTCCTTGGCATCCGACAGCGCTCCCTGGACAAGACAGGTGTATTATGGGATAAGAACAGTCGTCTCCGGGTCGTTGACGCGACCTATGAGAGCGCATCCGTGCGTCCGCCCGTCGCGACGAAGGCCCCCGCCCACACTGCCGCAAGTTCCGAGGACGTGCGCTGAAGGGGTTGCGACGGCGGGCCGAGCGGAGAGGCGCTACATCACCGCGAACTTCTCGCCACCGTTAAGGAGAACCATTTGAGAGTATTAGCATGTCGTCAGAGTGCGGCGTTTATGTGCCTCCGGGACGTCGCGCCAGAGACTCGTCTGCCGGTGGCAGCAGCGGCGGCAGTCGCGGCAGCGGCGGGGTTCGTCGTGCTGCCGCCGATCGACAGCCGTGGATATCGGCACGAATATCGTCCAGTAGTAACAACAGTAGCTCGGCGACCTGTTTTTCGCCACTGGGGAGTTCGAGCTCGACTTGGGTCGCCCCTGAGGATCTATCGGACAGTGTGAGCACTCTTTCGGACGCCAGCACGCATGCGGTGAGGATTCAACCCACGTGGCATTTTCTCGAGCGCCAGCACCAGCGGCTGATCCTCGACCCGGAGGTCCAAGCGACCCGCAAGTATTCCTGTCGGGCGCGTGAGCGCGCAAACGGCGTGTCCTTCATGGGCAACCGCGCGACACTTGTAACCGTGAACGGCAGACGTGACACCCTATACAAGACCGCCTACCCGTCGCCGTGCGCGCTCGCGTGGAGGTGGCTGGATGACGCCCAGTTGCGACGCCCAGGGTACGAGCCGTATTGTGGTCTGGCGGCCCCGCTACAAGTTGAAACAAAGTGCGGCTCCGAATCGGACGTAGTTCTCGTCAACACCTGTGGCACTGGCATCGTTGAGCTCAGGGTGAATCGTCAGCGCAGCGTGCTTGCCTTCGGGTGCGGTTCGAGCCGTGCGTTCAGTAGCGGGGCGGGAAAAGCGTGGCGTGCACATCTCGCAGGCGAAGGGCTCGACGCCGACGGCGCCACTCGCGATCCGCCGGCCGAACAAGGCTCTGGTGGAGCGGACTCTGACTTCTCCGATGCGGCTTACACATACGACGTCGCCGAAGTGCGCATTTCCCTTCGACCAGCGAGCATCGAAGTCCTTCCTGCAGTCCTTCGCGTCCCGTCGCAGCCAAGTGTGAAGCTGCCCGGCCGCTTCATGCAGTGGGATCAGCTGGGCGAGAATGCTGTTCTTGTGGAGATCGAGCTGGAGGAGCACAGAAACGAAGCAACGCTGAAAACTGTTATGGATGACTTGCGCGATGTGGCTCAGCAGATGGAAGGTGATGGGCTGCCCTGCCGCTCCGTTGACATCATGCATTTTTTGGTATGGCAGGGCTTCGCTTCAGAAATGTCACAAGTGCAATACCTGATGTTTGACCCTGCAAATGCATACCATCCACCATGGAGCTATACTCACCTCACCCCTCCCTCCCATCCATGCGCATGTGCGTGATGCGGCAGGACTCATTTCTCACCCTTCAACGGTGAAAGCGCTGGGTCCGCTCACTGGCATTTGGGAGGTGTCATGCCGGGTTGGCAAAAATCAAGGCTACAACACCAGAGTCCTCATTGTGCACGTCCCTGGTGGCGCGAAAGACTGTAACGCCGCGACCAGCGATCCCTTTTCTGGACCAGTGTTGGTGCTGGTCTACAGCGCGGCAGACGAGGGCGACACGGACTGGTGGATCTCTTGTGGCCAGGGGTATGTTGGCCCATCTGCAACCCCAACACCCCCAGGCATGGCCGATGCACCGTCTACCTCCAACGCATCTTCGCGCCGGTACGAGGTGTGCGTCCGACGCCACGAGTGGAAGCGCGACAGCCGTGGCGAGCGGCTCGTGTATTCGCCCGCAAGGGAGGATGTCATGTACACCTTCGAAGCAAGCCCCACCGGCGGGGCATGCATCGATGCCATACGCTCCAAAAGTGCAATATACACCCGCTGCACCGGGAGGTCTGAAATGAGTGTGGAGGAAGGCGCGACGGTTTCAGTGGACCCAACTGCGCCTCTGGCGAGATGTGACCCATGGTTTGCCGCATGCCTGGGAAATTCTGCATTCTTTCGGAACATTGTGCTGCCTCAGCCAAGCAATGAGCAGCAGTCCAACATCAGGCATTGGATCAACCATCATTCTGAGCTTGGCGACCTGGCGCCACTGCTGCTGGCTTCCCGGCACGGCCATCTAGATGTTGTAAAGGCCCTCTACGACCTGAGGCGTTTAGGGGCGAACATGCACATAAAGCGCCACGAAAAAGACTCCACAGCCCTGGGCTGGGCTGCAGTGCATCGCCACTGGCATGTCGTGCGATATCTGTTGGGAACCGTGGGGCTCCCACTTGACGACAACACGACAAGCAAATTTGACCCGCCACGTTGGCGCGAGACACCGGAGGAGAAAGAGCGCCGCGAGCGTGACCTGAGAACACTAGTGGATATAAATGATGACGTCCGTGGCAGGACTGCAGCCCGTCTAGGTCTAGCTGCGACGGCCACACCCCGGTAGAAGCATTGGATGGGCGCGTGGATCCTGCGTACATCCGGATGCCGTTCTGGGCGTATGCCGTCGGACCATTCTCCAACACGTTTCTGAGATTCATTAAAGTATTTAAAGTAGTAGCCCCATTTTGAAAATTGGGGCAATTTTAACTGATGTCAACTTCCCAATGTTTGTCAAATTTTAGCAGACCAGAAAAGCGGGGCAGTGTAACAAACATATTTCTTACCAGTAGGGCGATGCACCTGTTGCAATTACGATATATATATATTATAGATATATGTATGTGTATATATGTATTTCTATATATCTGTATGTGTATACATTTATGTATAAATACATATATAAATATACACATACATATATAGAAATAAACATACATAAAACACATATACATAAATATGGGGTTACAGAGACTATATACCTGCCCACAAAAGTCTTGCCCCCCTTGTCAAGCATCAATTGCAGATTGGCCCATTATGAGCCCTCGCCTTCGTTTCCGGCCGCGCCCATCCATGTGCCATACGTGAACATGAAATCAGGCGTGGGGGCAGCCCCAAGTGACGTTTGTTGTGCTCTCGTTGTAAAAGCCATACGTTTGCGTGTCATTGTTCAGGGTTAATAATGAATTTGATAACCCATTGTCAAGAGGACACGATTTTTTTTATCGCACGTATGTGCGTTCTATGTGTACGGCGGCACGCCAAGAGTTAGCTCTACCATGGTAGAACACATTCACAAAGGCGCGCTCTCCCCGCCGTCGGCATGCAAGCAAGTGAGCACTTCCCGCAAAACGGCCAATTAAGGCTTGCTGCAAAACCAGCCCACGTACTGTTGCTGTCCGCATTCAATGCACCCTTGGCAGAGCCCGGCTTCAGCCCGTACTGCGCAGGGGTGCAGCCCCCGAGTCAGCGGGTGGGTCCATATGGGCACCTGCTAGGGCATCGTCCATGGTATGTGGTAGGGCTGGCCATCAATGCGCTCCCATATTCTGCAATTGGGCTGCGCCTAGCGGGGCCCTACGCGGAGAAAATCCGCCCGCGCGGGGCGAGTACACCGCCTTTTTTATCGGGATGCGGGATGCGGGTCGCGCGGGAAGCCACGCACTGTACTAGGCTTTGTGGGAGAACATAAAATACATACATACCCTATCCCCCTCGGCTAGCGACTATATTTCCACCGAGGGGCCCGGCAGAGCGGAATCACGCACCATCGCAAAGCGGAATCACGAGCGTAACAGGCAGCCCCCCCTCCGCCACCTATCACATCTCAAGCCGTTGATGAATATTATTAGTTTATCATATCATAAAAATGCGCCACTGTACCACTCGGCGGTCGGCGGCCCCGGTGCTGACGTGGCGATACGGACAGATACGTACATGGCAAGACGTACGAGGGGGGCTGTATACACGACATCACGCGGCCGTGTGGCAAGCGTTGTGCTTTTGAGGCAGATGTCGTCTCGATTGTTACACAAGTTTCGGAACTTGTGTATCGTATGTTCCGTGGGGTAGAGGGTGCAAGTTGCGAGACTGGGGTCATGCATCCCTAGCCTTCACCATACTCTAGCACATCACCTTTGACGGAGCTGTCTAGATTATATATATGCAATAATGCCGCAGTGTCACGGTACTTACACAATTGGTATCAGACCCTCCGCACAGCTGACGAGATATAGAGGAATTGACTGTACTAGGCTAGCCATAACCGGCTAGGGGCATTTCAAGTTGCTTCGAACCGGCGACATTTTCAGCATTTTGTCCATGATTCAACCATGGCTGCCCTCACCGACTGGCTTTGTCGGCTGGTCGGCTCCGCCCTTCTATGCTGGGGCATAATGACTCTTGATTTGCCGAGTCAGTGCTCACCCTCATCTATCAACCTTGACCTCCCGACATGGTCTTTGAGGCCCCTACCTCGACCCTGTTGTCAGCCCCTGCCGACACCTTGCCAGCAGTGTAGGTCGACAGGCTCGTGCGCTCATGGCTCACCTCCCCCCATCCATCGTCAATGTTTAAGTTAAAATCATCCTACAGTTTTCCACAAAAGTCTTTGCACATGGAAGCCCGCATGTTTCCCCGCCATGGCAGACAATCGACGTAGCTTTGTGGCCATGGGGTTATTTTGCATTCTACCGTGTGAAAGCCTCCCACGCCAAAGAAGAGGCCGTTTCTACCATTTATTGCGCGTTTGATAAATACTTTTACGGACGATATACTTTAGCGCACATCTAAAATCACCTTAAAACGGACGTGGCATGGGGCAGCAAAATGTTGCCCTGGCTGCATCACTGGCTGCACTACGGGCCGGATTTAGCGAGGCAGCCCGCCTACGAGCACCCCGGATACGAGCAGCCCAGCTACGAGCAACCTGTGTATGAGCCGCCTGCCCCCCCTCCCCCCCCCCCCCCCCCCCCCCCCCCCCACCCATCGACTGCGTTGGCTATCTGCCCTTTGGCCTGGAGGCCTGCGTGCGCGATGGGGCTAGCGTCGGCGAGGCAGCGCTACTACTGGGGGCCGGCAGCTCAGCTACGAGCAGCCCGCCATGTGCTCCGACGGCTTCGTTGGCTACCAGCAGCCCGTGCTAAGCAGACACCCCGGGCGGAGGCTCGAACGCGGACATGGACGAGGACCCTCCGGGCCTCGACGAGGAACTACTGGCTGCCACTCCTCCGGAGGCGGGAGCAGTACGGGACCTTCCGATGAACCCGCTGACTGATGGCGCCGCCGGCCGACACTGCGAGACGCCGGCCGACACCCTCCCGAACCGCCCGTTTATTTCCTCGGCGGCGCGAGCTATCTCTGCCCCGCAGCGCTCCCCGGGCGACCCAGCGCCTCCGGGCAATCGCTCGCGCAGCTGGTAGTGGGCCGGCGCGACCGGCCAGCATGCAGAGTGACCAGAGTGGGCGGCCAAATCCGCGAGTCGCTAATAGACCACCTCCCATGAGAGGCGCGCGCTGCTAGCCGAGTAGAGGGCGATCGTCCTACGTCTCGAACCCGGCCGTCAGGCCGAGACACAAGCATTGATAATCCTGTGGAGCAGGGCGGCGCGCTGCCGGAGCAGGGGGCCAAGGCGTCCGGCGCAGCGGCAGGCACTACGGTGCAACAACTCGCCGACATTTTCGAGGTCGGAGCCGCGGGTGCGGCCGCCCAGACAACATGCGCGAGTCCGTGCGGGACGCGCTACGCATGAGCCCCTGCCTCTCCTCGGCGGAGGCCAACATCGCGTAGGGTTTGCCCAGCACCGCAGTGACCCCGACCACCTCCGAGCCCAAAAACTGCAGCAAATGCCGGTGGGACGCCTCGGCTGCCTCACAAACCCACGCAGGGTGGGCTATACGCCCGGTGGGTAGTGTCGTCATCTACATACAAGTGCTTCACCTCGACGACTCTCAACAGTATGCCAGATGAAATAAATGGCAGCAGTCGCTAGCAGTGATGATGATAGAGCACTGGCAACGAGTTTGGGGACGTCGTGTGCTTACGCCCATATACCGCCACACATGCCGTGCATAAATAGCGGGCGGGGCCGGGGGCCATGGATGTGTCTGCCGGCGGTGTCGACCCGCCCTGCCCCGCATGTGTCCCACACCATCGTAGTGGCGACTTTCATAATTAAGACGTGGCGCCATCATCGCAATCGATTACGCCATGGAGGCACTGCGTGCAGCGACTGCATCGGTGGCCGAACTCAGGACCCTCTGACGGAGCGCGATTCTCACCAGGGAGAGGTGTACCTGTACCTGACTGTCACTGGGGGGCAGTCGAAGCAAAAAAACGCACGGCATCTAACTAATGGAAGACGAGTTTGCTGCATTGGTTTTCCCGACGCGACACGTGAGCATCGTAGCCTGGAGCCTATCCTTAGGCTCCCTTTCATAGCAGGGCATGGCAAAACGCGGCCAGTAAGGCCGAAAGCGCGTGCTGCTGGTGGCCGGCGGCGTCTATAATCGAGCGGGGTCCCCAGCCAGGAGTGCATTATAGGTCGGACAACACAGGCGAGGATTGGTGTGGGCATGGGTGGATTTACAAGCCCCCGATGGCGGCCGAGCATGGCATTCATGCGAAATTGCTATAGTAGAACCTGTACATAGGTAGCGCCGCGTACATAGACCAGGCGGGCGCGGCGCAGGCGGATGCAGCACTGCCGCGCCTACTTGCCGCCGCGCTTCTTCTTCGACTTGCGCTTCTTGCTGTGCTGCGGGCGGACCGGGCCGTCGTCGCCACCCACGGCCTGGCGGCCAGCGCCCGCGTCCGCCCCCTCCCCTTCCTCCCCCCCTCCGGACTCGACAGGCCGCCCCGCCGACGCTGATGATGACGACGCCGACTCTGCCGACGCCGACGCCGAATCCGATGCCTTCAGCGGCGCCGTCCGTGCCAGGGGGTCTCCGGCACTGGTGGCAGGCACCGGGCGGTTGTCCTCGCCGTCGTACTCGCCGTCGGCCTCGTTGCCGGACGTCACACTGTCCTCCGCCCGCGTGGCTCCGCGTCCGCCACCCTCAGCCAGCCGTCCGCGAGGCGACGCTGCTGGATCTGCCGGCTCTCGGCCACGCGGCGCGCGGCTCTCGTCACTGTCCGCTCCCTCCAAATGACTGGCCGGGGCCCCGACACTGCCGTGGCCCGACGCCCCCTCGGTCTGCGGTGGGTCGGACGGGGCTCCAGGCGCCGCCGTGGCAAAGTAACTGCCGGCAGGCTGCCTTGAGGGGGAGTCGACGTCCGGCCTCTCCCGCTCCCTCCCCTCCGCGGTGAACAGCCCTTCCGCTCCTCGGCCTGCTCGCGAGCCCTCCGGCGCCTCCTCGCCGTGGCTACTGCTGCCCGAGCCTTCGCGGACGGCGATGGCCGGCCTCCCTCGCTCTCTCGACTCCGTGGATACTAGCATTCCCGCTCGCTCTCCTCCATGTGCTTGCGAATCCTTGGGCGCCTCTTCCTGGGGGGCCGCATGGACGCCAGACGCCCTCTGCGGTGTAGCGGTGGCCGCCCTCTCCCGCTCTTGTGCCTCCGTGCTTCTACTGTCGACCTTTCCCGCTTCATGTCCTTGCTTTGGCTCCGGATTCTCGGGCGCCTCCTCCTCGGACGGACTGCCGCTTGGGACCTCCAGGGTGTCGGGAGGGTAGGCCGGGGGCGCTGCCTCTGGGGTGGGTGTCGGGACGTCGGGGTTGCGAGGGCGGAGCGGCGGCAGCGGCGAGGTGGCGGGGCGGTGGAGGCGCAGCTCCCACGCGCCCGCGCCGTCGAGCAGGCGGAGCTCGCGCGCGTGGAACTCGAGCAGCGCGGTGCGCTGGCTGATGGTGACCAGCGTGATGCCCTCCGCCACCGCGGCGCCGTACAGCGCCGCCTCCACGTCCGTGCTCATCGCGTTGGTGCACTCGTCCAGCAGCGCCATGTACGGGCTGCGCCGCCAGGGGCAAAGGGGCGGGGAGCAGTTTTGGGGGGTAAGTGGGGCTCAACTATCACCCCGCACAGGCCGGAAGGCAGTCCCTCCGCCAACGAGTGCGTAGCGCTTTTAGGATTCACAAGGGTGCCGAAGTGCTAAGAACATTGCGAGGAACAAGCGCGAGCCCGCTCTACATGTCAGAGGTCATATTTAAGCGAAGCTAGAGCGGAACTATAGAGGATGTTCTTATTATGGGTGGCATGCAAGTCCACTCCAGAGGGTGATGATGATAAGGGCTCCTCTTGTAGGTGCGCCGGCACCCCGCATCGGGTAATGTGAAATTGGTAAAACACCCCCTCTCGGTGGCGGGGCGACAACGGTCGTCGGTGGGCCCTACTTGCTCTCATTGTAGAAACTATAGAGAGGGGTGCGGGCGCACATGTTCCTAATGTAGCAGTATGTCCAGGAGTGCGTTGTCTCGTTTTGAACCGACTAACGGACAGCGCTTGCTTACTAATATGTATATCTATATACATATTAAAAATGCGTATATGTAGAGAGGAAGAGAGGGAGGGGGCAACCTTACATGGAGCTGTAAGTGCCTCATGGCATCAATGTACATGTACTATAGGGGCGTATACGTATATGTCTATGTATATACATATACACATATGTATATATATCATACACATATACACATGTGTACATACATGTATATGTATCATACATCGCGGCATCAATGCATATATATGTATACAGTATATATTCAACGCATCAAGACATACACATCTTTAGTATATTCACAATATGTTTTTCGGGCGTAGGTGTCCCACCGGTGGTAAAACATGCGCGCCATGCCCAGCCGCTGCTGCTCCCCCAGCGACAGCCGCTCCTCCCACTCCGTGACCGCGCCAAAGCCGCCCTGCCGCTCGAGCAGATGCTCCAGCCTGCAAACAGCGCCAAGCGAGGCAGACACGGGGGCACGCATGGGGGGGATGAGGTCAGTGGTGGTTGTGTATCCCGGTGTTGTGGCGGAGAGCGCAATTCCTCGGACGCCACCACATGTGCTGCGGCTCTCCAGACTTGAGGATGGCGTCTATCACCCAGGCGCCTTGGAAGAGTACCAGCGTCGCCCAAAATGGAGCCAGCAGCGTTCGAGTGACGCCATCTCTTCACTTGACACCCGCCGCCCAGTCGCACAGCGAATGTCCGGCGTGATGCAGAGGTGCGGTTCACTGTCTGATACACCGACACCCCGTGTTGCACGCGGCGCCAAGCACCCTATGCTGCTGAGCACTGCAGATATAGTGCGACACGGTGGGGGACTTGTCGGCACTCTCGTGAACGGTGTGGGATGGTCCGGACCCTGGAGCACGGGTCCGCTGCCGCTGGAACACGCGGGGAGCCTTGGAGCCCACAGGCACGCTCATTGCCGATGCGCGGCCGATCGATGAAGCATGCCGCCGCGCCGCGCGTAACAACATGGTTGGGTGGGTGAGCGCAGCGCCCTCGAGGTCATCCAGGGTCCTAGGGCTTTTTTCCGCTAGGGTAAGGATGCGGTTGTGCGGATGGGAAGGGGGGCGGGAGGGGGGGGGGGGCGGCGGCGCACTTGATGATGCGGACGAGGCGCTCCAGCTTGGCATCCAGCGCGGCGCAGGGCGAGGTCCGCTGGCTGCGGGTACGCCGCCTGCTCCCGCGCAATCGCCTCGTCCAGCGACAACGGGTAGATGAACTGCTCCCTGCTCGGCGCAACCGCGCGGCGCGCATGCACACGGCTCAGAAATCGGTTGCTCGTATCTGCTGTTTACACAACGTGTATCAAGCACGGGTGTCGATACAAGGAATCCTTACTATAAGCCTCCGTATGGGGGTTGAATGTGCAACCTATCAGGACATTCGCTATAGTTTCGTGTGCAGTTGAC
>VCJN01000394.1:0-94052 GCA_006384855.1 Tetraselmis striata
CCACGAATCCTAGTTTATCATACATGGCGCAAATGCGTAATGTGGGAGGTGAATAAACACAGTATGGCCGATATCCGATGTAGTAGACTGACTATCGCACGTACAAAAACTCGGATAGGCCGTGGTAACGCAGAAGAAAAACATTTAACGATAAGCGAACTGTAGTCGCTACCAGTAGTCGTTCTTGTACGGATCTTGTTCAACCAGCTCGACGCGGCGTCAGGCATGTGGACAGTGGCCATCCCCACCGCGCGGACAGCCATGACTCCGCATGAGCTGCGAGAGGTCGCTGCCGGGTACTTCTTTCTGCCTAGCCCGTGCTTGGCCCCGGTGGTTGGGTGCCAGATTATTCTGCCCTCGACGGAGCACAACCCCGTCATTGTTGATCTATACGGCGACGCGCTCATGAACCTCCCGGCGCCTGGAGACGCTCACTGGCGTGTACAGCACGACGCTATCGCAGATGCCTTCCGCGATCACTGTGTTCACGACCTAGGTATCGCGGTACGGCGGGAGGTGGATGACTTGTTCCAGCAGGCAGTGCCTCTCGGCAACACCGTACCCCGGGATGAACTCAAGGACCTAGTGCCGGACGCAGAGCTCTCCCTTCCGGTGTTCAACGTCGTGACCGGGAGCTATGATCCCCGGAGCTTGAAGTCCACGCTGCTAGAGTTCAAGACTATGCGGTACGGGGTCAAGTACACTTCGGTGCCCCGGGCCACAGCTGTGGATCGGTTTGAGCGCTCCCTGTTGGGCGACATACAACGGGGGTTGGCTGCGCGGGACGCGGCGTGGCACAACACAGAGCCCGGACAGAAGGGTCCTCTTCGAGACATCCTGGATATGTCGGAGTACACGGGCATGGTCTTCGGCACAGTGGGTGAGGTGAGCAAGGGGGTGCACCGCACAGTGCGTGGTATCGCATGCTTGGCTGCGGACCAGGGTGCCCTCTCATCGCGGGGCACTCGGCGCATCACCCGGGCTCACCAGGAGGCCTTGCTCGCAAGAGATTTCCTCGGGGTCCTGAGCTTGGTGGCCGCTCGAGAGCGTGCTCGCTGCCTCATCAGACGGCGCAGATTCGTCTCCCATCCCGTTGCTGAAGCTGCACAGCACGTCCGAGGATCACCTACACACACACGTGCTCGCGTGGCCCGGACTCTGAACCGTGTGCGCATCACTCATCCATCCCGCCTTATGCGGGATGCGGGCCGCTTTTAGGCGGCTTGCTGTGTTGATTTTCTAATTCTGGGGAACTGCCCTTTTTGTAATTCACACCAGTAGTCGTTATGCGTTAGTCGTTAGGCGGCTTGCTGTGTTGATTTTCTAATTCTGGGGAACTGCCCTTTTTGTAATTCACACCAGTAGTCGTTAGGTCAGTGCCCTCTTTGTAATTCACACCAGTAGTCGTTATAGGTCAGTCGCAAGTCGTTAATTAATAATAACTACGGGTATAGGCGGATGCAAGTGGAGTCGTCACGATGACTGAAGCAGTGGTGGCAGGCAGTTGGCCAGGCAGGTTTGGGCTTTTGTCAGTGCCGGGCCGGGGGAGGGGGGTCGGCAATATTTTCGGGTAGCAGCATGTTTCGCTATTGCGGATAACATGTGGCAGCAGCTGTGTCAGCTGGGATGGCAAAGCAGGCAGATGCTAGCAGGAACCGGCACAGCTCGTGCGAGGGCAACGAGTGTGTCGACTCGACAGGCAACGGGCCTGAAGAGGAGGCCCCGTCATGCGCAGACACCGGCACGCAGGGCTCGGCCGCGCTCTCAGGAGTTAGCTCGTTCACTGGGGGCAAGCCAACAGGCATAGTCTCGGGAATGGGGAACAATACGGCCAGTCAGACAAATTATCGATTGGTTTTCAATTCGAAATCAAATCTAGGCTGGCCCCAAACCGTCGTTAACCGGGAAGGCGGTGCGAGTTCAGCTAGGTAATTCCCTTAGCTGCCTTCTGGCAGCCAATGTCTGGTGCCACTGTTGTGCCTTGCTCGTCGACGAGCATTTGTTGACGGAGTCGCCCGTTCGGCGACATCCATCGCATATGCCGTCATATTCGGTCAGTGCTGAGGGTTAGTGGCAGTGGGATACGTGGCGGCGTGGGGGAGCGTGCGGCCGGGGGTGGGGGGGGGGGGGGGGGGGGGGGGGGGCGAAGTGACGTTCACTGGCGATGCGTGGATGATGTCCGTGGCTAGGGCGCGGGTCGTGGGTTTGGCCAGCTCGGCCCGGATTACACGGGCCACCGGGTGGTGTCGATGTGTATTTCGTTGGTCAGCGGCGGCGGCGGCGGCGGCAGTGATAGGCTGGTCGTTCACGTAAGCTTTAGGTGAAAGACTTTAGCATAGACAAGGAAAAGGTTTGCAGCAAAGGATCTTGTTACAGTGTACCGAGGTGTACACGGCTTTATACAACTATCGGCTTGGCAGCCGTTCGCATGCAGGCATTAGGCTTGGATGTGCAATATAGGCTTGGAGTCATCAGGGAGTCATTGGGGCATAACGGCTGACGAGGGCATGACGTGTGGCAAGCACGCGGCATATGTGTGTAGGCGGATCAGCAGCTTAGTTGCATGTAGTAGTTGCGTTAATATAAGGAAGTGAGTGGTACGAGTATGACTGTATAGGTGTGCGGATATAGGTATGCAGGTAGGGTTATGGTGGTAACCCTAACAGTAGTGATGCTTGATGTCGATGTGCTTGGTTCTGTGCGAAGCCATGGTATTCTTGGCAAGTTTGACTGCTCCCTGGTTGTCCTCATAGACAACGGTGGGCCCTTGTTGCTGTTGGTGGATGTCTTGCAGAAGCTGCGTGTAGTGCACAGTGTTCTGTGCCGCTCTGCTGAGGGCAACGTATTCAGCCTCGATGGTGGAGAGCGTTGTGGTCTCTTGTTGTTTGGAGTTCCATCCAATGACATCACCATTGAGCATGCTGATGTCACCGGACTGAGAGCGCCGGTTGCTGGTGTCAGCGGCCCAGTCGGAGTATGGGTAGACTACGAGGCGAGCCCCCCCCCCCCCCCCCCCCCCCCCCCCCCCCCCGGTGTTCAGTGGCTCCGTAGGTGATGCCCATGCCAGGGGTGCCCTTGAGATAGCGGAGTACCAGTTTGAGCTGCATGAGGTCGATCTTCTGCGGGGCAGACTGAAACCTGCTGAGGACGCTGATAGCAAAGGCGAGGTCCGGTCGGGTGCACATCGTGAGGAAGTTGGCAGAGCCCAGGATGGCGCGATACGTTTCATGGTCCTCGCGGGAGAGCGGGGCCTTGTCGGCGTCGCTGGCGCAAGATCTTTGTAGTGGCCACTACCCATGGGGCTCTTGGCCGGGGAGCAGTCTTGCATGCCGTACTTCTGCAACAGCTCCGGCGTGTAATGTTCCCGGGATGTCGGATGGTGCCGGAAGCCCAGCAACGAGTGAGGTCCATGCCCAGGACGAAGGCGGCCTCCCCGAAGTCGGTCATGTTGAACTCAGCACCAATCGCGGACATGGCTGACCGGATCCAATCAACAGAGTCCGAGACGACGAGGATGTCATCCACATACACAAGGACGATGCAGATGCCGTACCGTGGGTGGTTCATGTTGTACATGCTGGTGTCGGAGTTGGAGCGCGCGACGCCAAGACCAGTGAGCGTTTTGTGGGTGAGCTCATTCCACTCCCGGGAGGCTTGTTTGAGACCGTAGATGCTCTTGAGGAGGCGAAGGACGTTGTCCGTGCCATCCTCGGCGCCCTTCGGCTGTCTCATGTAGATCCCCTCTTTGAGAAAGGCGTTCAAGAAGGCCGTCTCAATGTCGATCTGGTGGATGCGCATGCCGCGGGCAGCGGCCACGGCCAGACACGTGCGGAGGGTGCTGAGCTTGACGACGGGGGAGAAAGTGGCGTGGTAGTCCACCCCGGCTTGTTGGCTGAAAACCTGAGCCACGAGGCGGGCCTTGAATCTGCTGACGCTGCCATCGGAGTTAGCCTTGAACTTAAAGACCCATTTGTTGCCGATAGCATGCCTCCCCACCGGGAGACGGGCGTAGGCAAAGGTGTTCCGAGCGCGGAGGGAGCGGAGCTCGCTGACGATAGATGCGCGCCACTCTTTGTGGTATTTGCCAGCAAGTGCCTGCTTGATAGTGTCAGGCACCGGGATGCGGGGCGCTGGAGGATACTGGCCCGGAGCGATGGCAGGAGGCACCGGCGAGGTGTCCAACTCATGCACTGTGAGATTCGGTATGCCACTCGGAGGCCGGGCCGGCCGGAGGCGCGGGGCGCTTGGCAGGACGGGAGAAGACCGGCGTAGCTGTGGCTGCAGCCGCCGCAAAAGGGATGGCGAAGCGAGCCGTGTCTTGGGAGGGATCGGCGAGATGAGCACACGGGGGCACGTCGGCTGGGGTGGACGGCGGAGGCGCATGGGCCGGAATCCCCTCGAGGAAGGCAACGTGGACGGAGCGAATAATGACGCGGCCGGACTGGATATTATACAGCCAATAGCTAGGGCCGTCATCGCACTGACCAACCAGCATACACTTGAGAGCGCGGGGCTCGAGTTTGAGATGAAAGCGGTCCTCAAGATGAAGGTAGGCAGTGCAACCGAACACACGGAGGTCACTGAGATCACCTTGCGGGACGCCGTGGAGAAGGCAATAGGGCACCCCACCAGCACCGTTGGCCGCCGACGGCGACGGGAGTCTGTTCGCAAGGAAAGCAGAATGACGCATGGCGAGGCCCCATAACCGGCGAGGTGCGTGGCTATGTTGCATGAGGCAGACTGCTCGCTGGCCCAGACTCCCCCAACGACGCTCGACGCGACCGAGTTGGTGGTGAGCGTACGGGGCAGTGAACCTATCAGAGAAGAATAAGCCACACTCGCGAACCATGGACCGGCAGGCTGTAATAAGGTAGTTGGGGTAACAGTCAAACTTGATGGACGGGGCAAAGCGGCGCTGACCAGCCTTCGAGCAGATGGTGCGAATTTGCAGCAGGATGAGGCGAAGCTGGGTGATGATATCTCGTTTGGAGGAGAGGGCAGCGAGCCATATGTAGTTGGAGTAGTGATCGATTACACCGAGGAGGAACCTAGCCCTACCTACCCCGGGGACATCCACGGGACCGAACACATCAGAGCTAAAAGCAGAGAACGGCCGAACAGCGCTGGCAGGAGCGCGAGAGACGCTAGCGTGTCGCAATTTGCCCATGATGCAGGGCTCGCAGTCTGGCATGGCAGCATCCGGAGCAGCAAGAACACCAACGACGGACTCCGAGCGAAGCAAGGCCTTCAAGCCGTCCATGCCATGGTGGCCGAGGCGAAGTTGCAAACGATGGGCATAAGGCGGCGACTCAGGCGGACCCTTGTAGGCAAGGCACGCAGATGGAGGGGCCGTGCCAGGAGACTCGGCGTGGCCACCGGTGAGAAAGGGCAGGTCATTGACCATGGTGAGGACCTGGGAGCCGTGAGAGTCCGTGGCGGAGGGCGCCCTGCGAACATGATACGAGAAGCTGACGCCGTGCTCGCGACGAAGGTATTCCTGAGAGAGGATGGTAGGAGCGCCCCTGGCCGTCATGCCGGGGGCATGGGCCGCGCGCACCGTCAAGGGGCGGCTGACACCATCGGTGTAGACAACGGAGATGTCAATTGAGCCAAAGCCGAGGATGTCAACGCCGCTGCCAGAGCACGGGACCGGAGTAATCAAGGGGGAGTAGGCGCGGAAGCGCGAGGCGTCGGGTTCCATGCAGATGTTGGCACCACCGTCGACAAGAAACATGCCGGAGGTGGCGACGGGAAGTGGGGCGGCGGCCTTCCCACAGAACACCGAAAGGAAACCAGCAGCGGCAGGGAAGGCCCAGGCGGGCGGCGGCATGGAGTCACCGTCTGGTGTGCCCGGGGAGTCGGCAGACCAAGAGGGCTCCGCGCCGCGGTCGGTATGGACTGAAGGCCCGGTGGGAGGCTGAAAGGGAACGCCGGCATGGAGGTCAAACTCGAACTGATCGGAGTCAACTGCCTGGCGAAAACATGCACCAATGGTGGGCCACGCCGCCTCAGGCAGTACCCCCTCATAGTCCGTCGGATGGAAGTCCGGGCCAAGCATGGGGTCGGTGTGGTAGAGCATGAGGCAGAGGCTCTGGACGGCAGCGATGACACGGCACTCCAGAGGGCTGAGATGCGAGCCATGTGTGCCACGGGTGAGCCTGTGAGTGTGCATGCTGTCGAGCTCCCCCCCCGGGGGCGGAGCACGGCGACAAGGGAGCCATCTCTAGCACAGATGGGTAGCCTGGCTCGATCGAGCTGGGTGGCGCGTAGAAAAGAGACAGCAAGGCTTGCTCGAAGAAGTTACCGAGGACGCTGTCACGACGGCGAGCGGCTATCCATGCAGCCGTAGCTGCCGCGGGCGACATGCGGCGGGCACCGCTAATGTAGTCGCCACAATCGGCAAGTACATCAACGCCAGCGAGTGCCTCGGCCTCGGAGGGGACGTGTCCGCGGAAGAAGGCGAATATGCGGAAGGGGTGCATGTGGCGCACCGGGTGTCGGATCTGGCGCAGGAGAACGACATGCAGGCGACCAGCCGGCGCGTGGTCGGTCCTATGCAGAGAGGCGAGGGCCCGAACCCCAGGACGTTGCTCGCCAAGGAGGTCGTCCGGCTGTATGCCGGCAAGGGCGATGCGCAGGATGCGGCGAAAATATTCACGGCGTGGGACGGGACAGACGGGATGGGAGCCGGTGAAGCCACATAAGCCATGTGGGCTCCCAATGCCGGTCCGGACGTGGCAGAGCTCTCGACCGACGTTGATGCCGTCGTCAGAATCGGGCCCATCAGTGGTCGGTGCCAACAAATCGGGAGGCAGGCGACGACGGATGGGCGAGCGACTAGCATGGATGCGACTCGGCCCCGCATCGGCCATCATGGCGTTAGGAGTTGTATTGTCCGGGTTGCCGAGGAAGGCCATCATGTGGGAGAGTTCATCGGAAAACGCCGACGCAGCCGACACGGGAGAAACAACAGCGTGATGAACGGCGGGGGCAGGAGGCGGCGCAACAGTTGGCGCAGCCGAAGCCTGGTCGAGGGGGCAGTGTGCATGCCAGTGGAAACGCTTGCCTTTTCCTTTCAATTTGCATATGCGGCACGGGGTCGTGGGCGGATGCTGCCGGGCGTTGTTCTGCTGGCCACCACGGGGAGGACGAGCGTAGGGAGGTCGAGCCGGAGGGGGCGCACGGGCCATAGCGGCGACGACCGCAGCCTCCGCCTGCGAGTGCATCTGAGTGTGCATAGCCGCAGCGAAGGCGGCAACGTCTTGGCCGGTGCGGGCTGGCTTGTTGTCGGGAGTCGTGGGATGGCGGTGCATCATGTCGCACATGCGGTTGTAGGAGATGTCCCCCGCCCGAGTATCGGCTGCGTCGAGGGCGGAGAGTATGGTATCTCTGGCGACTGTGTTGTGCATGCCAACGAGGGTAGCAACGACGAGCACGTTCTCGTGGAGCACGTTGGAGTGCAGGGAGATAGGGCTGTCGTTGAGTTCGTGATTGGAGTTCAGCATGCGCTGGGTGAAGGCCCCCTGATCCTCAGACGGCGACTGTGGTTGCTGGAGAGCCAGCAGGTGGCGCACAGTGCGAGCCACGCCCCGGCGGTCGAGGTGTGTGCACAGCTGGTCCCAGGCCAGGGTGCCGGGAGTGTCGGCGGCAGCGAAGGCGTCCGAGCGCCTCAAGTTGCGGAGGCGTGTGGCAGCCGTCGGATGAAACTTCATGACAACAGTGAGCGTGGCGGAGAGCTGTTGCTGCAAGAGACTGGACGACTCCGCGATCCGGCCGTTTGCTGGTGGACGAGCCCCAAGGAGGACAGCGACGAGGACGGGGTTGACAGTCGTCAGGTGGGCGAGGAAATCGTCGCGGTAGATGGGCCAGGAGTCAGTTTTCGAGAACTGGGAGAGAGCTGTCTTGAGGGAGCGGCCAAGGTCATGCGCGCCGAGCTGGCGAGAGGGCGCGACAGGGAGAGCGCCAAGATCGTCACCAAGGAAACCAGGAGAGAGCGGGGTCGGCATGGGACCATGAACCATAGTAGGAGCAGGGGCGGATGTGGCCGCATGGTGTGCTGTGTCGCCTGGTCAGGCTTGGGTGAGAACGAGGGCTGGCTCAGCTCCTGCATTACTGCGCGGGTGGCGGCAGCGGCAGCATCGTGCGCGATGGTGCGCATCTGCGCGACCTGCTGGGACATATGCTCGGCTGAGGCAGCTTGCTGAATTTGCACGGCGTGCTGCGCTGACTTGCCCGTATGAGGCAGGGGACAAGGGGCCAAAGGACTGGCCGAGTGCGGGCCACTGGTCGGAGGATCCGCCTGCGCCTAGCGGCGGCGGGGGCGGGCTGTCGGACATGCAAACGCTCACGGAAAAACCGGGCGACAGGGCGAGGAGGGCGCGCCGTGCGTGCGGGCAGGCGCGGCGCAACGAGACGGAGCACACAGCGGGAAGCGACGCTGTGAGGCTAGGAGGGCCCATAACCTCTTATAGCCCGGGTGCAGGGCACGGGCGTGGGCCCCTGATGAGGGGCAGCCGAGTGGGAGGGGCAGGAGGATGCGGTGAGGTTAAAGGAAGTGAGCAGCGCTCGCGCCGCCATGTAGCGGCGCGCGCGCCTGGCGGGCGGGCGCCCAAGATATTGTTGTCGCTGCGCTAGTGCTACTGTACTATAATATGTATGCCATGCATCCCGCCTCATGCGGGATGCGGGCCGCTTTTAGGCGGCTTGCTGTTTTGATTTTCTAGTGCTACCGGTACTTGTTACATGCATGAGCTAGCAGCAGAAGGCGACATCAGGAAGTCACCAAAAAAGGACAATCAGAAATAAGGTAAACCGGTACTTGTTGTAGTAGGTGGATTTATTACTGATTTATTCCCTTTTGTAATTCACACCAGTATGCCAGAGTGAGAGTACACACACTGGTTCTTACGTACCACCTCACGTACCGGGCTTGCAGTACTTACCAAGAAGGGTTGGCAGGTTTGTAATTAAAATTACATCAGGGCCTTCACAAAAGCGCACTACAACAGAACTAACAACAACTATGAAAGGTTGCCAGCAAAAGAGAGACAAAAGCCTGAAACCAAGGTCGAGCAGGAGGACAGGGAGCCAAGAACCAAAAAGGAGCCAAGGGAACCACGAAGTCACTTAGCTGCCAGGAACTTAAGGAACCCCCGCCCCGGGGTAGGCTATCAGGCGCGGCGAGGACGCTTGCAACCAATGACCCGGGTCATAGCAACACATGCCGACGAGCGACGCGACGCAGGCGCAGGAGCACCATCACGTGCCGCACGCGCGGCCGCGACCCCGCCAAGAACGTTGTCTTCATGTGCCATGTTGATGAGCAAGGAGAAACGGCGGCGCCACGCAGACATGAGCTGGCCGATTTTTGGCTAGTGTGTGCTTGGCTAGCTAGCTTTCGCGAGCTCCACCAAGAAAGCCTCAGGTTGGCAGGTTTGTAATGTGACTCCATGAGGGCTTTCCGTACCTGGATTGCTGCCTAAACGGCCGTCGTAGAGACGCTGCAAGGGTTTCACTGGTGCCAGTCCTGTCCCGGGGGCGGAAAAACAATGAGGGCGATACGGGTACCGTAGTGCGTGGTGAAATTGTACCGCATGTAGTCAGCCCGCTCGGGGCAACATAATAGTGCTTGCACGTGATGACCAGTACCCGTAGTCGCTCCAGTAGTCGCTACTGAGGATACCAGTAGTAGTGCTCAGGCAAGTTTTTATCCGTTGTCTTTGGTGGCGATTTTGCTCGGAAAGGGGGGGGGGGGGGGGGATCTTCCTTTTCCGGAAAAAAACTTTCAGTATAATAGTACTTTGAACAGTACTCGACGATGCCCCCGATGTCATAGGCGACAGCGCCGGCGCAGCTGACTCGATACCGGCACGGTACAATAGCGGCTGATGGGGAGACAAACCGCCGCGATGCATCCTTTAAGCTCTGTCTAAGGAGGAGTGTCACCCAATTGGCCACACCAACAATTGGCCATAAAATCTAGTTTTCACAGAATAACTTTGTAAAGAAAACGAATTTGCCCCAAAACCTTGGTACCCTCGGATTCCTCAGCTCCTCAGCTTTCCGGAGATGGTCTCAAATCTGGGATCGGGCCCCTGACCGGCCGGCTACGGTCAGCGGCCCGGCCCGATGTCAACTGATCCGGGTTCAAAATCAGCACATTGTTAAGCACTCGCACCACCTGCCCGACATCTCCGCTCACCACCGACCTCCCCTACACACCCCAGGCGTCTTTGGAGGTGTCCTCGGAGCTATGGCTCGTCGCGTGCCGCTCCAGGCGGTTCGTGGCGTGCCGATGAGCGTGCCGTTTTTCAGCGCGAGTTTTCTGCTATTTTTGCTGCCGCTCCTGGCGCTGGTCGCCGTCGGCCGAAAGAAGCACGCTCGCGCTAGGACCCAGTCCAGAGCCCATGCCAAGGCAGCGTCGAGGGTAAGCTTCGCTAAAGGCCGTCGAAAGCAGCCCGACCATGGCCGTGGCTCGTACAATCTGTGGAGCGAGGAGGACATGGAGGGCGCCCTCACTGAGCTCGCTGAGGCTGCCAGCACCAAGAACCCACACATGGAGTTCAATCTGAAGAAGACTGCACACAAGTGGAACATACCGCGGAAAACCCTAGAGCGCTACTTCCACAAACCTGGCTATTTTGACGCTGTGAAGAGTGCATCTGGCAAGGGTAGAGGGATTCTAACGCGCGATGAGGAGGAGGAGATACTTCAGCTCGTCCTCGCCCAGCATGCTGCAGGAATGGCCCTGAACCACACCCAACTCAAATGGGCGATCATGGAGGTCGTGCGAAGGGTGCCTGGGAAAGCCAACACTGCAACTGGAAAAGCATGGCTGAACAACAACAAGCCCAGCTACACCTAGTACCGCCGCTTTCTGGAGCGGCACTCAGACCGGATCCGGAGCCGGGTCGTTGAGAATCTGGACCCCAAGCGGTGGAAGGTAACACTAGATGACCTGAAATCTCTGTACGACATCTTGGACAACCTGAGGAAGATCTACCCTGACTTGCCTGCGCGCAACGTCTGCAACCTGGACGAGACAAACATTACCCCTGAGCGGCGGAAGTCCAGGGTGTTAGCGGCGAAGGGAGCGCGGCGAACACACACACTATGTAACGAGGCGCGGTTTCCTATGACAGCATTGCCGGTCGTCTTTGCGGACGGGAGCGAGATGCCTCCCCACTTCATCATCAAGAGCAAGAGGCGGCCTAAGTGGTGGGGCAGTCAGAAGTATTGTGTGGACTTGTTGGGGACAGAATTTACATACGCTACCCTTGCAGTGCAGGCTAACGGCTGGATGGACTCCGAGATTTTTCTAGCTTGGTTCACCGAGTACTTCCTACCTTTCACCGCTGATCGCCGCTCCGAGAAGACGCCGGTCATCCTCGTGCTTGATAACTTTTCTGGCCACGTTCATCCCGCAACACTGAAAATGGCAAGAGAGAACAATGTCATCATGGTGGGGCTCCCCCCCCACTCTACACACATTACTCAACCCTTGGACGTCACCCTGATGAAGCCCCTCAAGGACTTCTGGACCAAGATGCTGGCTGTGGACGGCCTAGTTGGTCCCTGGGACGTATACACGGAGCAGGATGTCATCAGGCTGTTGTGCGAGCCAGCGCCCATCCTGGGCAGGAGGGAGGGACACCCAGCGGAGTTCTGGAGCCCATGGGCGAAGGCTTTCACCCCAGACAACATACGGGCTGCTTTTCGTTCTACAGGGATCAGGCCTACCAACTTCCAGGCAGTCGCAGACCAAGCCTACGTCCTGTGCAGCCCATCAGAATCCATAGACTCTACGCATGTTGGCGGAAACGTACCTCTTGCATCGTCTACTCAGCAAGAGGCGCAGCCCTCCGCCACAACTGCGACACCGCTTGCTGGCCGCCGCTCAGCCTCAACTCACGATTCTGCCACTCGGCCGCTCCCCACCGCCATCATGACGGCCTTCAACCAGCAAGAGTTGCAGCTCCAGGCGGAGATCGTGGAGGCAGAGCGCAAGCAGGAGGCATTGCGGCGCAAGCTGGAGCAAATGCGGAGGAAGCGGGGCGTCTTGGAGGCGTTTTCAGTGGATGTGGCGACCATCTGCCACGGCTTCGTCAACAACGACAACCGGCATACGAAGCGCACACGGCGGGACGGGCGAGGCAGGACTGAGGCGTTAGTGTTGAACACCGCTGAGCAGGTTGCAACGGCTGAGGCGAAGCTCATGCTGCGAGACAACAAGAAGAGCATGAAGGTGGAGATCAAGGCTGCCAAGCAAGCAGCAAGGGACGCCACACGCTCACTTATCAAGAAGTTGACAAGACCTCGGTGATACCTCTGAAGTTGCCTCAGAAGCCAACGCCTCTCTCCGGTGGGCTGAGAAGGCACATGTCCACGCAGACACCGCCGCCAACCCTTCAGCAACCAAGGCGGTAGCTGAATCCGCCGCGAGGCAGGCTCATGCAGCAGTCGAGAAGGCGGTCACCTGGTGCCAGACTGCAGCTGACGAGCTCCCCGCGTGCAGCGAGGCGCTCACTGCAGCCCTTCATACCAAGGCATGCGTCGACAAGGCGGAGGAGCAGCTGAGGCGACTTCAGGCTGCATCGTTGGGCATGCAGGTAGAGGAGGAGGAGGAGGAACAAGATGACGAGGAGGACGAGGAGGATGAAGTTCAGGAGGAGGGCGAAGGGGGCGCTGGTGCGGACGCACCAGCAAGGCGGCGACGAAGATCGCAAGTTGATCCCGCCGTCGCGTTCGAGGCTGCACAGGCACAGGTTGACTCAGCCCGGCAGGCCATCGAGACAGCCCGCCCTCACGCAGATAAGGCAGCGACCTCAACACTTCAGGCAGCAGCTAGGGAGGCATTCAGCAAGGCTGTGAAGCCCAAGGCAACCAGACGTCGCGGCGCAACAGCTGTCGCACATCGTGCTGCCGACCCCCGCCCACCTCTTCAGGACATCACGAACCGCCCACCGACCGCCGATGCCTAGCGATGCCCGTCCCCCAGCCGCCCACCGCCCCGTAACCTAGACGCCCCGAGCGTTTGTAAGGCTGATGGTAAGGATTATGTGAATAAACTGACTGTCGGTGGCGCTCATGGTTGCGCCCAACGACGCCAGTGGGAGCGGGCGGGACTGCCGAAGTGAGAGCGGTACCGGTGTGGCCAAACACTGGGAGCCGACGTTTTTTTTTTTAATGCACGACCCACCTACCTGTGACCGGCTGGAACATAACCGTCCGGTCGACAAATCAGGCCGTACGACTTGTGGCAGATAGCCCTATAGATACAGTTCCCACATCCAGGGTCGGGAGGACCATCATGCCAAACCTAGCTTAGATACAGTTAAGACTGTCCTTAACATAGCCAATAGGCCCAAATCCTATGGGGTTTCAAGAACTAGTCAACTGAACTAGTGCGACGTGTACAATCTGTTTCGGGTTTCAAACGGTTTTTACCGGTACCCTGCGGGCTGCCTCATCGCCCGCGAGCCTTGCGCCGGGCCTAGCCGGGCCTACTTAGGACGGGAATGGGACAAGATTATAGCGTAAACGGTAGAGGCCACTATACTTCCCTTATGACTCACTGAAAATGGGACAATTAATTAGCTTTAAACCCTGTGCAGGTTTTTAGGGTTCGCGTGTACTAGCTCAAAGTACATGATCACTTGGTGGCGGCGGAACGAGGCAAAGGCGGCGGGTCGAGGCAGGTTCTCCGAAGGTAGGTAGGTAGGTAGGTTGCCGCGAAGTCGAGGCAGTTCTCCGCCTCCCACACATGTCTAACAGTTCTCGCTGAAACAAGTAGGAAGTAGGGCTGCGGGGTCAGTATGGGTTCCCCCTTGCGGGCTATCGACGAACTTGGCGCTGCACTTGAGCGGGCGGAGGCACTTCTTCAAACGCATGAGGGAACGTTCGGTAGGGAAGTTCTTCTCGAGATGGCAACCAGTTGTATCGGGTCTGCCGTCGGCCGGCCCGTCTCCTCGCGTGGGGCAGCATTGCGTGATGTTGCGACCTTCGAAGAGTCGTTAAGGGGGGGTGACCAGCGCCCCACTGCGTCTTTGGCCGAAGTAGTGGCGTCTGAAGAGGGTGCCGCAGGCAGCCCCGGCATGCAAGGCAGCGCTAGGCGTTCCGACACGGCAGTTGCATGCGCCCCACGGCCCAACCTGGATGGGGCTCAGGTACAACCCCACCATATCGGCCACTGGCTTCCTGCCGAAGACGGCCACACTGAATACGCCGACTACAAAGCGGTCAAGTCGGTGATCTCATGCCTCCCTACTAAATGGCGGTTCTTGTATGCCTCGGCGGCTACAAAGGTATGCTGCCCCTCGTCAAATAATTTCCGCGTGCAGGTAGCAGTCACCTGCGGTTGAACCAACGGAACTCTGTTTGTTTACATGTGTACCAGTGCCGGCAGCATGTAGCCTGCCCGGCCCGGATGCGCGCGGTTGTCAATAAGCAAACCGGCAAGTGGGAGTTGCAGTTCAGCAACGATGTTCACACGACTACACTTGTCGAGATCCGTGGTGGGGAGGGTGTACCTCAGTCGCTTCGGGGCATACTGCAGCCGCTCCTGCTTCGGGGAATGTCGCCAAAGAATGCGTTGGATCATGTACCTCGCTCGACCATACGCGCTGCCGGAGTCTTGGATGGCATGCGGCCCCAGCTCCTGACTCAGCTACGGCGGTGGAAAAAGTATTTGATCAAGCTCGGCAAAGGAGCGTTTCAGCTCACATCTTTTCACGATATGCGCGAGTGGGCCGAGACAAAGGCATTGCCATCAGGGACTGCGTTGGATAGAGTGTCAGAAACTGACATGGTTGTGCTCCGAGACGGAGTAGATGAGGAGTCGAGTGCTGTGGCGTTTTCTTCACTCGAGCTCTTGAGCACGCTTCGGATGGCTTTGCTCTCTGGACTGCCCTTGCACCTTATGACTGACGGCACGCACAAGGTGTCGTTCAACAAGTGGGTCCTTCTGACAGTCGGCACGACTACGATCAGAAAATCCAGCTTCAAACGGAAACTCGTTAACACGTTCATGCCAGTTGCGTTTTGCTTCGCTCGTCCCGCGACTGCGCCTGCCTTTCTGACACTCTTTCGGGGTCTCTCGTCAACCTGTCGCGAGCTTTTTGGCGTCGCCCTCGACCCTAGTGCAGTTGTCTCCGACAAGGGCTCTGGAGTGGTTTTGGCAATGAGGACGATGTTCCCCGCGGCCAAGGTGACGCCCGTCTATCTCTTTGTCGTTAAGTTGGAATCGGGTCGGACCACAGAAATTGCTTGAACGTGTGTTATAACCGCCGCCGCAGGCTGTTATTACCTGCTACCACCACCTCTTTCGGAAGATTAAAACCAGGGGCACTAGGTAGAAGGAGGATGGCCGCAGCTACCCTGTCCTCACTCACGAACGCAACAAATCGTTGTGTCTGGAGACTATCACCACGATCTACGAAAGCAGTACACGCGAGCAAGCTGAAGCCATCGCCGAGGTTTTGATGGCGGAGTGGCGTCGAGTATATTGTGCCCTGTGTGGCGCGAGATTCCGTCGACGCCGTCACACTCGACCATAACAACGGCGTCCACGGCTCGGGACCACGTGATGTTATTCCACGTGACGTTGTTTGGGGGGGCGTTCTGAAGCATCTGCCTGGCATGAGGGTTGTCCCGATTCGGCACCACATATGCCCACCGCCAAGGACCCTGACTAGCCGTGAACTTCGGGCGCGCCAAGTCCAGGCTCCGGGAGATCTGCTCAGCGCCCCACCACGACATGCCCACTCCCGGCGGGAACACGTCCCACGGAACGCCGTCGATGAGGCAACGCAAAAAACTCATCTTCCCCCTCCTCACCGGGCCCTCGAAGGGGGTCAGGCCCAGACCAGTCACCATGAACCAAGGCATCCACACCAACGCGAATCGCCGCAACTCTCGGGTCTCGACACGAAGCGGCAGCGGCCTATCGAAGGCCTGGGCAACGCGGGCGCGCCAGAACTCTCGGCACACGACGAACACGAACGCGCGGCCTCCCAGTCCAGCGCGCATGCAACATGAGTTCGCATATTTACCATCTTGTTGGTTGACACGACCACTAAGGACAGCGGGCATCCGTGCCATGTCTGTGGTGCGCAGAATCTCCCACAAGGCATTCTCGCAACCAACGTATTGGCGCTGGTCGGCATGTACACCACCCGATGGGACACGATAGCAGCTGTCATATAGGAAAACCGGCGCAACTGCACGCCCGTCACGAGTTGTCCATACCGCGATGGCGAAGTGCCCGCCCGCTTCCGTGGACTTGGGAAACGGCAACGACTCTGGCCGCTCCCAGGCCCTCGAACCCCAGGGATACATTATGTGGAACCAAGAAACAAGTACGCCTTCGGGGGCCGGGGCTCGGCGGCCACATGACGACTCATGCCTAGACACAAAATTCGGAAAGCCTCGCCTTGAGTAGTCCATGCTCGCACGACAGAAACGAAACTCCACGCCAGGCGGCAGCGGGCATAAGCGCAGGAAACCCTCCAGGAAGGCGTACTGATACTCGATGTCAAATTTATCGAACTCCCGATCTCGGAGCCACTTGCACATCGCATAGTGCAAGTTGCCGTAATCCTCGCCGTACAACGACTCAAGCTCGGGCCATATCGAGAACCAGTCGTCGAAGTTCTCGTAATTGGGGTCCCAGCCGCGGCGTAGACGAGGATCAACTTGCAGAGGTGGTCCGTCAGGCTGGGCAACACGGGGCACCGACTAACTACTTGCAAACAAGAAATTAAAGAAGATTAAGGCTCAAGCTTGCAGTAGGGCCAAAGCAAGGCAGTACCTCAAGCGTGGGTGACTCGAGAAGCTCGATAGCCGGGGACGCATGTGCCATTGGCGGAGCCGGCTCGTCCTCTTCCGAAACCCCCCCCCCCCCCGTCCGAACCGGGGTGATATTCGGGTTGGGTAGCGTCGTACAGCGAGTCTTGAGAAACAGACGCACCGCGTGCGGAAGAGTTGGTCACAGTCGATTGCGAGGCACGCGGCTCAGGCGATCGTTTCTCATGCCCAGGTCCGGCTACGCCCTCAGCCGGTTGTTGTACAGAGGGCTCCGCGTTGTCCTCGTCTGCCCACGAAGGGTGTAATCGTTTATGGTAAACCGGAGAAGGGGTCTTTAGTACGCAGCAGTCCATGCAAGCCTTACCTACGAGGGTCATATTGGAGACCAGGAGATTGGGAACATAGGTGGGCAAGGCATGGGTGGTAACCTGCATCAGCCGAGCCCCTATGTTCACGAGGCGCGAGTACTCCGCCTCTGCTTCCTCAGCAAGTTGTTTCCCCACGTTTGCGGTTACCATGTAGTCCTCGAGGTAACCTCTGTGTTCCCCTGCGTCTTGCCACTCTTGAATGGCAAGTTGGACGTACTTCTGGTGCTCTATTTTTCTCTCATGAACTATCATGTTGGCGCGCTCGGTGAGCCAATCGTTTTCGACCTCTTCCTCAGTCTTTGGCGGAAATGCGCTCTGAAGTTCCTCGGGAATAGGCGACAGCATTTTGGCCTTGCATTTCTCCACCTGTGGGTTAGCTGGTAGTGGGTTAGCTGGTCCTTTGCCTTTTGCCGGGTCTCGGTGGATGGGGTTGACTGCCTACGCGGCACTGTTTTGTGTCTGTTTCACGCGCAAACTAATTCGCCGGCCGGGAAATGAAGCAATTACCACTCCAGGCCTGACGAAACAGAGACAAATATGTAAAGGCGGGAGGGGGGGGGGCGTACTGCCACATTCGGCAGTCCAAATGTTGCGGCCGTAGAGGTACTCGGGCCTGCCTCGTCGGGTGGGGGTACCTGTCGCACAAGGTTGACACGACGATATTTGTGTTTGGTTCCCGCCATTCCGTTCCGAAGGAGGACATAACGCATTCGAGACTACCCAATAACAGCACGCGGGGTGGTTGTGGAAGGTGGGGAGCACTGCCACGGGCGCAAAAACACTTCCCGCAGCCCTAGAGGTACTGGGTCATGCGTCGTCCTTTGTTGGAACCTGTGGCGGGGCAGATAGAATGCAAGAGTGTTAATTCATGAACCACCATGCCCACCCCCCCCCCCCCCCCCCAACACACACACACATCCCGTGTATTCCACAGGTCTTACCGTGCGCATGGATGTCCCGCCTTTAGCCTCCGAGCCTGTGGTATCCGGTACGCCCTCACCCCGGCCTAGTACGGGCGCATGTCCTGAGGGTGTGACTGCCGACGCGCCGGCTACCTGCCCGCCGCTCTCGCCGGCGTTGCTATCGCCAGGCGTAGCAACCAAACCGGCTCCATCGCCAGCTGCAGCCAAGCTGCTCGGCAACCTTTCTGCCGCTGGCGGGCCCTGACCCTGACCCGCCACTGATTGCGTGTCGGCATGGCTACGTCCAACGGCCAGGGACGCTACGCGACGGGAGCGTCGGGCAGGTCGAGCAGACACAGCCCTTGGCCGAGAGGGTCGGGCGGGCCGGCAGGCGGACTCTGGTGAGGGTTGTCGCGAGCGGGGGGGGGCTGTGCTAGGCAGCTCCAGCGGGATGGGGCCTACACCAGCATGCACGGCAGTAAGTAAGGGCGTGAGCTGCGACTCTCGATAGGAAGTAGGGCAGGAGGGATAGGAACGAAGGGACGTAAGAGGCGGCAGCATCCCTACTCACCAGCCGTGCAGACCTACGCCGAAGGTAGGTGGAGTCCATTCCTGTCACGGATCCGGGCGTCTCCGCCATTTTATGAAAGTTAAGACCCCGCAGGCCAGTGAGTGTCGCGTGGGGTCCTTTCCTATGAACGGCTGTCGGCCACGGTTTGGGTTCTGGGGCGGCCTTGGCGGTGGTGGAAAGGTAGTGGTACTGCGCAGCCCCCCCCTCCACTCGAGTGGGCGGGAGAAGGGATGGCGGCGGCGATGGCGAGTACAGTACTTTGCGCTGTATATGTATGTCTGTAGTACATTGTTTGGCGCGCGAGCTAGTAAATTGTCCCATTTTCAGTGAGTCAAAAGTGAAGTATAGTGGCCTCTACCGTTTACGCTATAATATTGCCCTTTTCTCACTTAGGACAGCCACCAGCATCTCATCTGCCATCTTCCAATTCGTTGCCTTCCATATATCCGATATCCCTCCACCCTATCCCACCACCACCAGCACCCGCCGCCCACACCAGGCAGCACCACTATGTCCCTCCTAGCGTCACTGGCGGCGTGCGTCAGCATTTCCGTTGACGGCAGGACCGCACTGTGGAACGTATGGATAAAGCTAGGCGCTCAGGAGTGGGGCGACAAGAACTCTACGGACCAGCTGAATGAGGCAGTCGAGGCCCACGCCCCCGACTACCACCCCATGCCTGCCGACACCGATATCAAGATGGTGTGCCTGGCCGGCACCCGGCACAACCGTGGGCTTTCGCAAGACTGCACAGCATTCTTGCAAGAGGCAGTCACAAACACCCTGGCGTTCCTTGAGACGAGAACGGTTACGATCAAGTTCGATTGCCAACGCCCCGCTAGGTCTCGGCCAGCACCGCACAACCCGTTCCCGACGATGATGATGGCCAGCGCCGCGCCGAACCCTGAGAGTCATCGCCGCCTCCCTACTCACAAAGTGCCTAGCGGCGCCCCGCTGTCTGTCAAAAACCAACACTACAATTCCTTGATAGTCTAGCTAGAGTTAGAGGGCGTCGGTTGGTCGGCGGACATGGCTAAATCGGTCGGGTTCGACTTCGTCTTCGCCCTCCATCGCGCCTTGTTCCCTCTCAGCTCTCGTTCCAAGACTGGCGCTGTATCTGGCGTATGGATTAGCTCTGCAAAGGGCCCGCCCCGCCGGACAAACGTTTCGCGCAGTTCTTTGGGAAGAAGAAACTTGGACATAAGGCAGATCGGCAGATCGTTCCGAAGTCGTTGGAGTACCTCAGTACGCGCTGTCTTACAACGGTAATTGGGTCCAGAAGGGCAACTGGCCGGGCATCATCGCGTTGCTAAAAGCGCTGGAGCTCTCGCTATTTCGGTATGAGGAGCGGCTCGGCAAGCAGCGCGACTATGACCTTGAGTCAAAACTGATGGAGGAGCCAGTACGGTCGGCCGAGACGGCGTCGCATGTGGAGACCATCGAGGCGCGGAAAGCGCTGGCCACCAACCGCGATTTCCCAACCGACATGCGCTCGCTTAGCTACCGGCTGTTGGACACCCCCGTCTATGCGGTCTCATACAATCGGGCGGGTCTGGGGTTGAGAATGTAAACAACATTGTCATCTATTACATTCATCTATGTGCCATATTCATCTATGTGCCGTGGTCTTCTATGCATCCTCCTGCATCTATATTAACGGCATGTTTGTTGCCCCAGCCTTGTCTACATTACTGCACAAAGTACTGTCACAGTCCCCCCTTTCTTTCAGTTGAAGATGGGGGTGCCCAATACCCATAGAAGTCCATCTATAACATGTTTTTAGTTGCCCTAGCTGTTCATGCATGCTTACAAGGCACAAACATAATGTTTCCTTGTTATTTGTTTGATGGCAGTACTTTACCAGTACTGCAGAGGAAGGAAGTATTTTCAAAGGGGGGGCCCCAAAAATGGGGGGGGGGGGGGTCACCAAAGACAACGGACGAAATCTTCCAGGCCTTAGTTGCATGTAACGTTGTACTTAGCGGTAGTCTTTTGTTGCTTGCGCTTTTGTAATTCAAACCACTAGTGCTGACCGCCGCGCGGGCGAGCAGGGGCGGAATGATCATGTGCACATGATCACGTGCGTATTTTCCGCTGCCATGAAGCGCATTTCTCGGTTGTGTATCACTTTAGCAGCCATAACCGCGAGGAGCCATAATCCTTGCCACTATACATGTATGTATGTAGGACCCCTCCCCTGGAGAACCGGTGTGCAAGCAGGGATCGGCCACTAACCCGTACCATATTTCGGGTGACGTTATTTATTGTCGCACCGTCTGTATATTATGAGGCGAGCCACGCTCTCAGGCCAATCACGACACCTCGTCCGGACAGGCGCGGGCACTAATTCCTGCTGCCATTTCATAAGTTGACAATTCAACGGCATGTTGATACGCAATCATATTAAACATGTATCGTGCTCGGCATTCGTTTATCAACTACCATGTTTCCATGCTTTTCCCCTCTCTGTATCTCTAGACATCCCCTCACACATAAAGGACAATGCTCTGGGTGTTCGTAGTGCGTTAGGTGATTTGTGTGTGTGGTGGTGGCTTGGTGGAGGGGGGGGGGAGCAAGTAGCCACACTTGCCGGCCATGTCGATCAAAGAGAGCTTCCCGACGAGAGCTTGTATTTACCGAAGGCGGGGGGCGAAGCATAAAGGAGGGGTCTAAGGGAGGGGATTATTTCCGCCCCAGTAAATTTTCAAAAATGCGGTCAAAATAACTCATTTTCGGTGCATTGCACATGTTTACTATACGACATCCGCGCCTATTGATGAGCCGGAAAGACCTATAAAATTCATAACGGAGAAAGTGCCGGGCAGAGCTGCTTAAAGACAATTCAGCATAATTATCATTATAATCATACTTAGAAAGACACAATTTCCCAAAGCACTCGTGGTATTTAAAACTCCTTTTGATTGGTAGATCTATTGCATCGCATCACGGAACTTCGACTGAACGCATTTGCCCTTGTTGGTCGGCTTTTTTTATAACATCTTGCTTTTTCGCCACATATGTTGGTGTCATCCCGGAAAAGGCGCCAGCCCTTCTTCTTGATGCGCCCCTTCTCCTCGTAGTCCTAGCTCTTGAAGAGCACATCTAGCGCCTTGCAGATGAAAGGCGTGGAAAGGAACCGATGGGGCGTGTTGGAATCAACGATGTTCTCCTTGGCATACATGTCGAACACCATGCCACGGGATCATGCAACGTGTTTTTCAACCACGTCGCTATGCCCTCCACCACACCTTTATTGCATATCTTCAGCACGCAGTGTTGGTACATATACACAAAATCAGGGGAAAGCTACGTATACATATAATACTCATGCATTGTCATCACTGTTTTCTGGATCACTGTTCCTGAGGCGGCGGTGTTGCCAGTGGCATTCTCGTGCCACTTGTTCTCCAACTCAAGGCTATTCTGCTCCTTCTAGGCATGCACATCATTGTGCATATGTAGAACACGGGCTTTACATTGACTTCAACAAACGTCAAAGTCAGAAGGTTGATCCTGCTCTTTTGCATCATCCAATCATGAATGATGTGGAGGTTAGGAAGCACCTGCTTTGCCTCCATCAGATATTGCTCAAATGGTGCATATGCGGTGTATGAGTCGACACACACAAACCTCCGCAAAGCAAAACACTTTGACATGCATTTCATTATTGGCTTTGCGGTGTTGCCGTCGAAACGCTTCTGGCCGTGACGCACGCTATATATAGCGTCTCACTCTACGCCCGCGCAAGAATGGAAAGTGCTCCTTAGGGAATGCACGCCCAACACGCAAGTATGTACGAATGGTGCGCAGTTTGGAAACAACCGCATCCTCACACTCCGGCAATGCCCATGGCAGGACATTCACTTTCTGCATTTGCAGACTGACAGACATATACATTGTCAGGAGGTCGGCCATGACGATGACATTGAACACCCACTGCAAGTCCCTCATCTTCCGTAACATGGGTTGCAATACAATTTTGCCATCTGCAACTCTCACGGTTGCCTCCACCAAGCGCAGGACAGCAGTTCAGTCATGAAAAAAGTTTTTATAGACTTTTAACTCGGACTGTGCAAATCAAGTATCACTGAAACGCTCGAGCTGATACAGCTGATGTTTAAGTCCTCGGCCATGTCCCTCAAGCAGCGCCTCACATGACTTCCAATAGTTGAACTTGACTATGACAGCGCGGATGTGTCCTGGGCTATGTCCTTGTACTGATATAAGCGACGGAGGCAGGCCAAGCCATCAGGCGCACCATTAGCAGCCCCTTCCCTATCTTGCCAAGCGTTATTTGTGACAAGCTCCACCTGATGGGCTTCATCCTAACACATCATTAGATACTCCTTCATTGCCTCAACCTCGGGCGAGCCCATAGCAAATGTGTGGCCAGCGGCGCTCTTTAGCTGATGAATGGCAAGATGGTTTGGGCACTTCACCTTGATATATTGGCAATCCGCGGCAAAGCCAGTAAGTTGTTTCGCGATATGCACACGGGTTAGGCCTAAGTCCAGTATAATGACTAGTATAAGTCGTCCATCAGGCATTTCCTAGTGTGCCCACTCAATAGACGGTGGTCTTGGAAACTGGCTTTTAGTTCACCGCCCTCAAAGTCTAATAGGCCCGGCCAGTCCTATGCGGTTCGATGACCTTATTATCCGCATTACCATCAAACAGCCGGGGTATGTTTGTCACATGATCGATTCCCACTGGAAAGGTTTTGATGTTCTCCTTGGTAACTTTGTGGAACGCGTCAACCATGTCCCTCATGAAAACCTTGGAATGATTTATCTCGCCGACGATGGAGCCATTGAGGTGTGCATCCACAGCCGTTTCTTCAACGCGGCACGGGAGCTACCCTCTGATGGTTTGAAACGCAAGCCTACCCAGAGAAACACTGGGTTTTCTGGGGTTCACGGCAGCCCTTTCCTGCTCAGTGGCTATGGCGTTGACCTCACGCTTATGCCCATATCACACAATAAATGGGCCTTGGTAGACTGCTTCAATGTTTTGAGAGGCTGCCTAAATATACTGATACTTATTTGCGGGGTTGGTACGAGTATAGCACAGATGGCATGCAATGAAGCACTTGCCATCCTTGTCTAGCATATATTCGAAACCTGCACATGCTACGACTTCTGCTTCTGTAGGTAGACCCTCGAGCTTAACAATAGTGTTGGTGGCCGTTGATGCATCTTTCTCTAGCGCAGATTATATTTTTAGCAGCCTAACCACTCGTTTGGCAAATTGTGTAGCCATATATTGTTTGCAGTCCATCCTATATATCACTTAGGACTCGACCTAGGCGAACGACGAGCCCGTCACCGTTCGCACACTCGGCGACACGAGACTGCGCACCCTCACGAGTTGTTACGCCAGCGTGACGAGTTGCCGCAGCAGCAGCGGCCGAGGCCACTGCTGCTTCGACACCGGCAGCACTTCCACGCTCCAACATCCAATGAAACCTAAACCTTGTCCACTGCCATCCTGATATGAGTCGCCGCCCATCACGTCTCATGAACACTGCGACGAGGTTATGGAGACATCTAACGACACCAAACTGTTGCCTGCAACATTACACCTGCCCACAAAAGTCTTGCCACACTTGTGAAGCATCAATTGTAGATTGGCCCATTATGAGCCTCATCTTCGTTTCCGCCCGCGCCCTTCCATGTGTCATACGTGAACATGACATCGTGCGTGGGGGGAGCCCTAAGTGGCGTTTGATGTGCTCGCGTTGTAAAAGCCATATGTGTGCGTGTCATTGTTCAGGGTTGGTAATGAATTTGATAGTAACCCAATGTCACGAGGGCACGAATTTTTATATCGCACGTATATGCGTTCTACCTGTACGGATGCAAGAGTTAGCTCTGCCATCGTAGAGCACATTCACAAAGGCGCGCTCTCCCCACTGTCGACATGCAAGCAAGTGAGCAGTCCCCGCAAAACGGCCAATACTGCGATTAAGGCTTGCTCCAAAACCAGCCACCTACCAACATCTGTTGTCCGCATTCAATGCGCCCTTAGTAGAGCCGGGCTTAAGCCCATACTGCGCAGGGGTGCAGCCTCCGAGTCAGCGAGTGGGTCCATATGGTCACCTGCTAGGGCATCGTCCAGGGTTATGGTAGGGCTGGCCATCAATACGCTCCCATATTATGCTATTGGGCTGCGCGTAGCGGGCCCGAAGTGGGGAAAATCAGCCCGCGCGGGGCGAGTCCATCGCATTTTTATCGGGATGCGGGTCGCGCGGTAAGCCATTGTACTGAGCAGGTTTGTAGCGGAATCTAAAAATATTTGCATCGGTCCCCCCCCCCCCCCCCCCCCCGCCTACCCCCCTCGGTTGAATTTCCACCGAGGGCCCCGGTAGGGTTAGTTCGAAGCAACGCAGAGCGGAATCACGAGCGTAACCGGCAGCCCCCCCCCCCCTCCGCCACCTATCACATCTCAAGCCGTTGATAAATATTCAAAGCTAATCATATCATTAAAATGCGCCACCGTACCACTCGGCGGTCGGCGCCGCCGGTGCTGACGTGGCGATATGGACAGACACGTACACGGCAAGACTTACGAGGGGGACTGTATGTCGCCACTGCATGTTTCCCATTGCTTCAATCAGTTCTAGGCAAGTTCAGACCGCAGCTCGGTGTCAGTTCGGTGGTAGTTCGGACCGAACTCATCACGGTCCGGGCAGTTCGGACAGTTCAATATTTCATTTCAGTCTCAACTGCGGTTCAGTTCGGTCCGATATGTATGCGGTCGAACTCCCTGAATTCAGTTCGGTCCGAACCGAACCCGGCCGATGTGAGTTCGTCAAAACCCCGGTGTAAACCTCAACACCCGAAGCCGAGTCGCAGTACGGGCTTTCGCGGGATCCCGCAGTGGAGCACCCTCTAGCTATAGTCAGCTCTTGAGATTAGGTGGGCGGGCCGACGTGCTCGGCACCATGGCCGTTGCTCGTCACGGTTGCCAATGAACGACGACAGCTACGCCTACCGCAACAAATCGGCGGAGACGGAGGAGGACATCCGTGTCGTGAGGATGGCCGGTTGCCGTCCTGCAAGACACTTCACCTCGGTCCGCGGGTCCTCGTAAGAGGGCATCGCGGCATCGACCATCGTTGTGCGTGGTGGTTTTCCGGAATTGCCAGCTCAAATGGTCCGTTACAAGGATGTCGCCGATCATGCGCCCGTGTTTTGAGAGGGCTCGTTGCCCTTGCCCAAACCGTTTGCCCTGCCCTTGCCCTAGCATGGACACAACCCTATTCTGTGACATGCCATCCCTATACCATGCACGCCCACCAGCGTGCCGCCTTCCCACCATCACACGTGCCTGACCAACCGCCTCCTACCCCGAGCCCTCCCGCCCTTGCTACCGCGGAGAGCTGCGCACACAATTTGGCAGCATCCGTCGCCCCTTGCCAACAGCCTCCGTCGGGACATGGCATGTCGCCCGCCGCCGCCGCCGCCGCCGCCGTTGCAGGCCACCCCAGCTCCTTCGCTGCCTCCCTCTTGCCTAGCAAGCCAGCCAACAAAACGACACCACCCCGACCCAACCTTGCAGACGCCCTAGCTCATGGCCACTGCCCTCATAGCGGCCTTGCAAGCACGGTTGCCGCAAGACCTCCCCCCCTCCCCCCCCCCCTTCGGCTCAAGATCCCGCCCTCCAGCCGCGCCCGTCGATCCCACTCAGTTCATTGCCGTCCTACAAGACATCCAAGGACGCCTTGCCGATCATCATGAAGCCCTCGCCCGAACGCATGCGGCGGTGACGGGGTAGGCTCGCTCAACATCGGCGCTGCAGGCGGCCATGAGCGTGCGCGCCAACGAGGCGCGCATGCTCAACAACGCCATCTTCGCCATGCGCATGGCGACATCGGACCTACCCCTCGCCCGCACGGACACCCCTAGCACCGGCGCGCCCGCGGACCTTGCCATTGGCCCGGCAGAGGGCGTTGGCACCCTTTCCTAGCCCCATCTCGACGCGCCCAACGCCACTCAGGGGAGCCATGAACCGTAGGGCACACTCCTCCATGTGCACCCTCTCGCTCCACTTCTCGTTGCCCCGTCGGACCCCTCTTCACAGGCTAGCTGATGCAGCACGCTCACTACCTTCCCACCCGCGCCATCACTTTGAGACTACACTGCCCCATCCGGGCATACCCTTTCGAGTGCGACCTACCTGATGGACTTACTAGACATTTCAAGAACCGCTTGTCGGACCTTGCCCCCGCTACCATGACTACATGCCCCGCCCCTGACGCCAACCCTCTCATCACGGGCATGGCGGCCTTTCCCGGCGATCGGGGCACACCTCTGCCCCCGCCATTTTGGTCGCATCACCTGCGCCCCGGCCGCCAACGCCCCCGGGGTGAGGACGCACCTCAGCAGCCGCTACTCCCTCCGTCCCGGCGCCGGCCCCATCCCTCTACTCCGCCCCCCCCCCACCCTCTCCGCCTTCCACCCGATGGCGCCTTTTGCAGCCCCCCTTCGCCCCACCACCAGCATGCCCGCAGCTTCCGGCGGCTCCCCGTGGCAGCCTTTTTGTTGCTCCCCCCCCCCCCCCCCCCCCACCCGGCATCCCACCCCCTCGACTTCTCCTCCTTTATGCCCACCTGCACCATCGGGGTGGCCCGCAAGCAAGCCGTCGACGCCGCCAACTCCTAGTCCGGCCGCGCCGTTCAGTGGGCCCTTGGCAATCCGGACATTGTCTGTGACTACATCCTCGACAGTCGTGTTCGGACCTCGCCGCGCATTTTCAACTTCAGTATGGGACACTACGTCTCGCGGCCGCGACCCGCTGCGGGAGGCAGCGTGCAACCTAGCTATCATATTCCTGGCAGCGGTGCTCTGGACACAAGCTGCCGGCGCATCAGCGTACATATTACTGTGCGCAAGGAGGTCGACCGCCGCCTCGACATGTGGCGCCGAGGCGATATCCCGGGCCGTACTCCATGAGGCGTACTTGGCGCGCCTCTCGACCCAGCCCCCAGTCTCTGGACCATCCACATCGCGCGGCTACCTAGCGGCCCGCATCCCATGAACGGCACACAAGGCTGCCCGGGTGATTCGCAACAACCGCTTCCGCGACGCTACTTCTCTTGCCCACAACCACGGCACTGCCCCCCTCGCCCCCGATAACGTCGCTGAGATCCTTGCATGTTCCCGCTCCGACCCAACGATGGCCCCTCGGGCCCACCCCCCCTTCCCCCAGTCCAACCCCCTCTCCTCCCGGCTGTCGTGGTAGACCATGATGACATACATGGCACGCTCCAATGCGCCCCAAATGATACCGCGCATCATTGCGAAGGGTAGCGCACCGACCAGCCGCGCGACCTTGCCCAGGACCGCGCCACCCTCGAGTCCATGGCCCGCTTTATGTTCATGTTGAGCTCCGGCGCAGTGTCGGAGCAAGTGCGTGCCACCCTCATCGCTTCCTCAACAATCATCCCTCTGTGAAAGGACGAAAAAGCGCGCGGAGCGGAGCTGCAACCGCAAACAACGGACCATGTCGGCAGGTGGTACCGTACCTACCGCCGCCCCCTATCCGCCCTACCGGCTACGGCTCTGCCCTCATGCGAGTAGCCTCGGCATGCGCGATTTTGTCCGTCCGCGACCACATCGCCACCGCCGTAGGCCCCTCGCAGTTCGCCCTAGGGTGCCCGATGGGAACGGCTATGGTCTAGTGGATCGTCCATGTAAAATTGAACAAAGCACTGCGGGGTGATGACATAATAAAGTACACAATATGTAGAGTGGGGTCACCGTCCAATGAAATGCCGCTATGGTTGCACTCGTATACACGATAAAACTTGTTGCCCCCTTCAGCACCGTCCGGTCTCTACGGGACCGATACGGAATCGACGGCCACAGGTGCATAGCGAAGGCAATGGATTGTCGCGTAGCGGCGTGGAATTACTGGATGTTCTAGAGTTTACTGATATGGATTACAAGTGCTAAAACTACGTGCAACCGACCTAGCCGGCGAAGTGGCCCAAGTACCGGTAGCGATTGACTGCCGGCGCTTCGCTCGGCACTGCATCTCACTCGCAGCGCCACGTGCTTGGGGCTGCTAAGTGCCCACGACTCGCCAATTCGCTCAGAGCTGCCAGCAAGTGGCGACGGTTGCTGCCCAAGTTGCTGCCAGTATTGGATGAGGGGCTGGTCCCTAGCTAGGGTGCTAGGGGCAATGTCGCTCACATCGGCGAGCGGTAGTGTAAGTTAATCGCGCGTTCTCTTACCACGACGCCCCGAGTCATGCGTCGAGCCCACTAATCCACTGATACTTGTGTTGTCGCTACTCCACGGACTTGGTCATTACCGGCTCCGTCAGGGGATCGCTCCTTGACTGCAGCACATGCACCACATAGGAAGCACACGATCGACAGTCTGAGTTGCTGACTCGTCGCCACACGCGAGAACTCGGCGCAGCACTTATTCGCACCTATTGACCACCCAAACCACCGGAGACTGTACCTCTCGAGTCAGTTAGCGTGTAGCAAATGCTTTTTTGCAGAGCGCCACCGTCATCCGCCGAAAATCTGAGGTGCGCATCCGGCGCGAGGGGCTTAAAGTGGAGAAGGGACTGGGGTGCCTTCACTACGGTTGTTGCTACGGTAGTATGATTGGCGGGCACGATGACTATGAGCGACCGACCACTGGCGAACGTAGTAGCGGTACGAGTATTGCCCGCCGTCATCTTTAGTGTCGGGCAGACTTCGCACTACATTCAAAATACTGCGAATGCAAGGACGGATGCAAGGGCAAGGGGTGGGGGGGGGGGGGGGGGGGGGGGGGGGGCATCATGATGAGGGGGAGGGAATTAATCTTGCCCCGTAACGCACGGTCGGGCGAGCAGTCTAGTGATGAAGACGGCCCGGGAGACCGGCCCAGCAGAATGGTCAATCCTCAGCAAGTCGACGGTGCGGATGGCGCGGCTGCGCGCATGCGTGCGCGCGTCCTATAGTACGATTATTCCCCGGAACAACACTTGCCTTCGGGTCCCGTGGGCTGGCCTTGCACTAATACTCGCTGTAGTACAGTCGTCACCGGCTTTTCCTGTCGTTCGCCGGCCCCCTAGCCGCACGCATGTATGCGCAACATCCTAGCCGCCTCTCTCTACCGACAGCTTGCGCACATCGAGGAGTCGCCCCTACCGTGGGCAGTGGCGATGCGCGCCGCGTGGGCTCTCACCCATGCGAGAGAGGATCCTCTTCGTGGCATGGGAGACGGACCTCGCGTCGAATATCGTGCCGGTTGGCAACCATGTATGAAGGGCCGGCACGATCGAAGTACTCTCGCCCCCCGCCCGCCTCACGCTCGGCTAGCTCCCGCGCCCCAACCTCCGCATCAAGATTCCCAATGGCCTTTCCCAGGTCGGTGCAACCCTTTGAACGTGTTGATTGCTGACAAGTAGGGCGGTAACGACTTAGCTCTAATGTGACCCCGCTCGCCAATCCAACCGACATACCGAACGACAGTAGCAGTGGTCGCCTCGAGCGCGGGCTGATGTTCTCGGAGTCGTGGTAAAACTTCGCAAACTGAGACAGTTTGCCGGCGTACCTCTTGAGCGTGTGAGCGGTGAGGGGGCTAGAGGGTAGGTCACTAGCCTCCCAGCATGTCTCGTAATTACACGGTAACGGCCCGTAATCGCGATTTTCCCACGGAATGGGCTTGTAATCGCCGTATATACAATCTAATCGCCACTTGTCTGGTAGACTCGGTAGTCGCAACGGAGTGCCCGGCGGCCTGCATTCCGTAATCTTGCTACCACTAGCATGTTGTCTAGCTATCCCCACAATACATTGGGCCCACTACATCGCGCCTCGCGCGCCTGTACCCGTAATCGCTCCGGGTTTCGCCACGTTACACTTTAACGCCTCAGCACATGCTCCGTGACGACGCCCAACGCCCAACGCCCAACGGCATCGTAGGGCTCAAACCGGCTGATTCTTTACAAGTGCGGGCGGGCAGCTAAACATATGCATCGCAGCGGCGCCAGTGAGTAGCTCCTACCCACCTCCACACGCTGCGAGCCGCAGGCGCCAAGTACTGGTGTGCCATGGGGCGTCGCAACTCCAAGCGCCGTATTCCTGAGGGGAAGGAGGGCTGGACGCCTGCCCACGGCTAACTGTAGGGTAACGGTATCGGCACATTAGTAGCCCTCGCCGCGGCCCGCATAATTGTATGCTTACGCGACGCGCCCGGAACAATCAGTTGGCCATCACCACCCAGCCCACGCCCGCCGCTCGTGGGGCGACAATACATGGTTCGGTCACTCAAGGCCCGGCACAACGTCTCGAGGACACTGAAGCCTGCCGCCACGGTGGTTTTCGCCATCATACAGGCAGAGCACGGCCGAAGCTTGGCAGGTGAGCGCGGGCGAGTCACAGTGCGCACTCGACTTTCTGCCTAACCGCGACCCTCCTCCCCTCGTTGTCAATGTGATCCCTGGACCATATCCGGCACCCGCCTTAGTCAAACTTCAGAATCCGGCAGTATACAACCATATCAAATTTTCTGCCTGTCAGAATATGTGTCGACCCCCTGCGTGACCTGTGGTATGTGCATATATGTTGCTATGTGCAGGTGCATTATTATGTCTGGTTCTTGGCGATGCGTTCGTTGTGCCGCCGCTGAGCGACTCAACGACCTACCCCCCTAAGTGTCCGGGCGCACGGCCGATGCACGGCCTGCGACACCCCCCTAAGTGTCCGGACCGTCCTCAACGACGAGCGGGCGTGCAGAGCGGAGCTTGTCTACGTGATTTACCGGAAGTTGAGGGCGCCGAGGGCGTTGGGAGTGACGCCCTGGACGGTGCCCATGCTCTACTCCTTCCACCAAGACCTTCGCAGAGGACTCTCGGTGGAAGCACTTCCCTATACGGAAGGTCCCAGGTAATAGGCGCACTGCCTTCTGGACTGAGAATTTTTCAGCCGTAGAGGACATGTGCCAGTTCCAAAGGTGATAGGGGGGAGGGCAAGCCACCAGCTTGGTGGAATATGAAATGCTTCCCTACGGGTATCCCTGTCCCGCCAGCGAAGTTAATCATTGTTGAGCGGCGACTGGGTGGTGTGGGTGAGCATGTTGCGATGTGGGTTAGGCAGAAAGTTATCGTTGTGCTCAGTGTCGTCTCTCTATCTGAAGTACGAGGTGCAAAGATAGAGCCTCCGACTGCTTACCCTAGTTTGGACGACAAGTCGCACTCGCGTGAAACACCAACATGCGCGAATGCGGTAGATAGCCATTTCATGCACAATGTGCAGCAAAGGATCAGAAAGTGAGAGACATTGATGGTCAACTAGTTTTTGACCGTTCCGTAGACCCGGCTTTTGCCGCGGCACATGACTGGACTGGCGTGTAATTCATTTGCTTTACCTATGATCGCTCGGTCTTTGGGACTGCATCTATCCCTGCAATGCTATTGTGTGCGGCACTATGCATCGGGCCAGTATGGACTAGGATGATGTTTGAATTACATGGATGTGCTGCAAACTTGTATTGACTAAAGATCTAGCTGTCTGGTTGCATACGCCGGTGCGCCCTGTGCTCTGCTACCGAATCTGTGCCAGCCCGACTCCCAGCCTGGCCTTGGCGTGAACGTGCTGCAGTGTCGGCCTGACCCGTGACGATCCACCTCCTGCTGCTCTGTCGTCCTTGTGCTTATTGCAGCGACGCCTCGCTGCATCCTTGACTGCGATGTGACTGTGCCACACCCCCTGGCAGTGATAGTCGTTAATGCAGCCATGCTCCTGGATCCAAGCCGCAGCAGCACGGAGAACTGCTTGCCGCGCAGCTGGATGCCATCCCTCTTCAGCTTTCACACTTGCTAAATCACGCCGCCCTCCTTGGCAATACAGTCCGTGTAGCTGTCATCACCTTCACGCGTGCCAAACATAGATAGCAACATGAATGCAATTGTAAGGTGTTAAATTAATGCCCACAAAAATTTTCAATCCTAATCTGCATTACATGCATTTATCGCACCTTCATACAAGCACACTTTATTGCAATTCTTGGGGCAATTGATGGACCATCCATCCATCCCTTTCCCATGCATGTGCATTCCTACGCTCTATGATTGCCTTGATCACGACCACGGTGATCTTCACCTCCCCCTTATTATTGTATATCATAGTGGCATCTGCCAAGACATGCAGTCTGATGACAAAGTCGCCGGGCATCTCTGCCAGCGGGACTTGCTCAAGCCTTCTCCTGAGCGCTGACTCAAAAGCAGTGACCACCGCGGACAGCCCATCCCCTGACTCCTCGATCCCAATCTGCATGCATTTGCTCATCTCATGCTCCCTGACGGTATCCTTTGTAGGCTACACATGTATGGGAGTCTTGTATGGCCCCCGGGCTCTGCATATCATGACATCAAAGATAAACATCATACCAGAGCCTGCTATGATAGACATATATGTTATTGCATACATGCATGTGAATGGCACAGCAGCGGGACACACCTTCTATTTCCCTTCTTGTACGAAGCAGCCTGCGTGATTCTTGATATGTGAGACTGCATGCTAGCGCTGCATGTGGCTCCGAAGTAAGTCGCCTTGCGCCTTGGTGCACCGTGTGCCAACCGGCCTCTTGTGCGGCACTACACGCCGTTTGGCAGCCCCGTCGTATTGGGATAGTCAGTTGCTTGTCTCATTACTGTTTGGGCTTGTGCAGGCGCGTACCGTCGAATTACAAGCTCATTACGGGACCCTTCCCCGTTAAGGGGTAGTTACGAGCGAAGTACGACCCTAGAGCACGTTTGTGTCGAATGAGGACACATGTGTTCTCATTTACACGCTAAATACGGTCGCCATACGGGATATGGCTCAGGGCTGAACACAATTTTGCGGATATTACGCTATGGATACGCAGCAAGCCGGGTACTCGCACTACAGTACTATCTAGCTACGATGTGCGCTATATGATATACAATTATATGCTAGATTATATATCATATATAATTACATAAGCTAGCAGCAGAAGGCGATATCGGAAATCACCAAAATAAAAGGCAATCAAAAAGGTCCTCTACATCGACTGCGGGGTGGAAGCAGGAACATGAGAAGACGCAGAGTGGGCACGAGCACACGCATCAGACTTGGCCATCTGCACACCGGCAGAGAGAATGCCGCCCATGGTACCATGCACGCAAGCCGAGACCCGCTGCAACAGCCCCCGCCGTGTGCGCGACAGGTGACGGCGGAACTCAGCAGGTTGGCCGGCGACAAAGTTTCGAAGTGCCTGAACGGATTGACCACGAAGAAAGCAAGAGGTCGGGGCGGAAGGACCGCCAGGGAAGTTGCGCACAGCCAACAGCACCGCGAAGATGTAGACCACAGTCAAAGCGGACTTCCCGAGTCGGCCGCGGTCCTCAACCACAAAAGGGTAGTACCGGTGAACACCCTGCACTGGGGCGGAAGACGCCCGGTCCGCTGCCAACTTAGCATGCTCCGCCTCGGTCGCCGCGATTCCCGGGATGCACCAGCGGGGGTCGTTGCTCCAAGTGGGGGTCGTGGAGGACACGCACGCGAAGTCGATCATGTAATCGCACGCTGCCCCTCCCCACCCCGCCAGCGTCAGGTCCGACGGCCGCGAGCGGTCCGCTGGGCGCAGCCCACTCGTCTCAAGGGTCAAGTCGCCGGCTCCCGAGCGGTCCCGGTCAAGCACCGCCCCCGCATCAATTGCCACAGATGCCCACAGATTCTTCAAAGCGGTATGCATGCGGTGCTTGTAGTTCGCTACGGGGCATATACAAATATATAATTATATTAAAAACATTGAATTATAAAGTATTATATTAATTCATCAAAATATGTTATGATATATTATATATATTTATATTGGAACATTATCCAGCGAAGCGTCGATTTTTCGGCGGTGAGCTTTATTGCCGTACGGGTACCCGTATAGTGCAGCGGATCGGGCCTATAGGTGCATGACTGAAGCGCTTATATACTGGCATGTACTACTAAGTACTATAATCCACCTACCCACCCGCCCACCCGCCCACGGTCCTTAATTACACAGCCGTCCGATTACGATCTCACGGTTGGGAGGTACTGGTACTGGTACTCGCTACTCGCTGCGGTGGTAACGGAAAAAAAAACGCTCGCTGCTGGTAATCCTGGTACTGGTATTCGCTACTCGCTGCTGGTACTGCTGGTAGTAATGGTGTGAATTACAAAAAGGGCAGTTCCCCAGAACTGTTGGTCCTGGTACTGGTACTCGCTACTCGCTGATGGCAATGGAAAAAAAACGCTGGCACTTCAAAGCGCTGACAATGCAAACGCTCGCTGCTGGTACTTCAAAGCGCTGGCAATGCAATTCATGGATCTGTAGGCCTGTGATATAGAACCCATTCTTTTAAAATTTTCTGAAAAATCGACGCATCGCTGATTCAACTGTCAAGTTACTTCATAATACATAATTCATATATAACGTAATGATTTGATATGTATGATATTAAGACAACTCGCGCGGAGCGCGAGTCGTCCAGTAGGCACGGCGCCGGACTTGTTTATTTTAGAAAGCGGCTGCGCCTACCTGACGCACACTCGCAAGACATACCATACCGTAGATGCTCGTCCCCCAACACCCTCCATCATGGTTGTCGAGTGTCCGATGAGGGTGTCGTCTCGCTGTATTTTACCTCGTTTGTACCCACGCGACGCGTGCCAATATATTGAACCAAGTACCATTGCCCCCCCCCCCCCCCCCCACGGGATCTGACATGGGCACTCTCGTTCAAAACGCCTCCGTCGACGGTCCATGCCATACTCCCACGAGCCGGGGGCTGGAGTCCAACCTGAAAGGTACAGTGAGTCGACGGGTGTATGACTTGACTGCGTAGGTAGAGGATTAGAATTTACAGGCGTTGACCGCCCCGTGCTGCGTTACTTTTTGATGATGCTCCTGCAGCTGAGGACAAGGCAGTGATGCCATCGTTGTCTTTGACGAATGCTGGCCGCGCGACACTCACATTCCTTAGGCTAGCTCGAGGTCTGCGAGGTGACGCCGCATTGGGAAGCCGCAGGTGAGTCGCGTTTGTTTTCCCACTTGTTCGACCACACAGCCACCGCCGCCGCAACAAGCAATCAACACGCACACTGATTTTCGCAGTTGCTGTGTCATACCCCCGATGTCGACAGTTGACGTCGACGAGGGCAGCAGCCCGGAGCCCCCGGCCAAGAAGGCCAAGCCGCCCGCCATGCTGGCGGCTAGAGGGCCGGGGTGGTGCCGGTGCCATGGCGGGCGGTGGGGCGCTCGGATCGCGGGCCGGCCGCCGGGCCGCCGTAGCCGCTGCCTCCACCGCGAGCAGCAGGCCGACCGCCGAGGCGGCCCCAGTCAAAACCTGATGTAAATAATATATTCCGCCCGCCCACTGCCGCGCGCCTTGCCGCCCGCTGCCGCGCTCCCGCTCACTGGCACTGCCGCGCGCGCTATCGCGAATTAGGCCAGAGCGCAGCGAGATTGTCGGGCTTCCAGGGGCAGATGCAAAAATACTCCGCGTTGGATGATGCGTCGTGATGATGAGGGATATGCGCCTGATGCAGGGTAGTGTATGACGAGTATGTCACGGAATGACTGCAAACGAGTGTCATACTATTGGTAAGATTACATGATAAATACATGGTATTGCAATATAATTACGAAGTCGCGCGGGAGTGGTCGAGGGTCCGCTGTCCTAGCTCGTATGATCCGAACGCCTCATATGTAGACAAGACCTGAGTGAGGCAGCCCAAGGGGCGACATCTTCGGGCTCGTCAATTACGGAATAAGCACGGCGCGTGGCCGACAAATAACAGGAGGCCGGTTCATTTTAGCAGAAGATTCTGCGGCGGCCGTTAGGTTTCCGGCGGCCGGCCGGTTATTGCTTGACGGGTTTGCAACATCATCAGCACGGGTTTGTTGGGAAAAGGTTCAGGTTGGAGGGCCGCCCGGCGCGCCCGGCGCGCTCGTAGCGCATGTCACGCGCGTAACGTACACGCGCGAAGCTTGGTCGTTGCGAACCACTTGTAACAAGTAGTGTATCAACCGACAGACGCATCGATGAGATGATACTACGGGAGGCGGGTTGTTGAATCGCCATGTGCATGTGCGCGGATAATTAAGCCGCAATCGGCTGTAGCTGTAAGAAGCGCCGTACCGAGGAAGGTCTAAATGAAGTCTGTAAGGTGGGAGGTTCCGGTCCGGACACATGGCGTTCATCCCGCCGTTGAGTTGCTAGGGTTCGCCGTGCGGCGACCACCAAAAGGTGGCCTCGCAATGCGCCAGCAACTCCGACGAAAGGCGCCCCACACCGTCACTCGTGCACATCTTCGCGGCCACGCCCGCGACCGCCCCCAAGCCCACGTCCACGCCCGCGTCCCGCGGCCGCCGCCGCCACCCAAGCAGTAGCAGTAGCTTTTGCGGTGCTGGCAGCCGTCGCGTCGAAGACGCGGCGCTCGTAGTCCTTCACAATGTCCCCGAAAATCACACAGCTCGAATGTTTGGCGGCGGCAGGCTGAAAATGCCAGGCTCGCAGTACGTCCAGAATACCTTGGTCACCGTGCATTCGCTTGACCTCGTTAAGCCTCCGCAGGAAGGCTAGACGCAAGTGAAACGCCTTGTCGATGGCGTCGGCGTGGTTCCGAGCGCGCGCGCAGTAGGGGGTGAAGTCTTGATTATTAGCAGCAGGGACGAAAGGTAGCAGCTCGTTGAGAGCTACGAAGAGAGCGGCCATGTGAGCTCCGAAACACGACATCCACAGATACTTCTCCAGAGCCGGCAGACGCCGGTCATCCTTCTTGGGGTACTCGACGTTCGCCAAGTCGGTACTCATGGGAAAGAGCCCACGCACTCGGCTGACCGGTCGAACGGCCTCGTAACCAGACTCATCTACTCGCTACATTAGCTCTGGCACCGCGAGGTATTTGTCCTTGTCACTCACGGATTTTGCTCCGACATGGCCGCTCTGGGCTAGCTCTAGCAAGTCGGGGCGGCGCTCTGCGGCTCCCCTGCTGCATGGTGTCGGGTGTCCCGCGACGCGCTGCCCGGAACCATAGCCATGTACTCCGTCTCCGTCAACAACATGGTCGTCACGAGCCGACAATTGAGCTAACGTTGTTGCAAGCTCGCGCAACAATGTAGACCGGGCCTTCATGTCATCAGCTTGTAGCGATTCGAGCGCCGGTTCTACTTCGGGTTCTTCTCCATCTGGCATGATGACGCACGGACGTAAGGATTGGAATTTCACACACGGGGGGTGAGCCGGGTGTGGTCTTGAACAACGTGGGGCGACCTTGCTCGCATCACGTTGCGAGACAGTTAATCGATGCGTGTAACGCAGCGAAACAAGAAGATGGCAGGCTCGGCTGTAATGGCTGCTTTTATATCTAGTGGTGCTGCACCCAAAAAGGGCGCAACGACAGGTGCTTCGTAACCCGTACCACTTTATTGCAGCACGGTAGCCGGAAATGCGGTTATTTGGGGAAGGAGGAAACCCCATACACAAGTTTAGAACATAACCCATCACTTCGGGCCCGATGCACTACCGATGTACTACCGACAACACGGCACCCCAACGCTTGCACTGCCTCTCCCCGGAAGTTTAGTCGCCATGGCGCCCTCGGCGAAAGATTTAGACACCTAATGTCGCATGAACATGGCGATGTGCCTCGTGACGTCGCTTTCATCTGGGTTAATGGTTTGGTTACACGGGGTAGAGTCGGGCGAATGCAAAGTACTACTATGGGCGGCACCGCGGCATGCAGGCAGGGGGGCGAGCCGGCGGGGACAAAGCACTACATACGCGAAGTACCAGGGCCGGCGGAGCGCGCGTGGCGTCCGCCGGCAGACGAAGGGCCGGCGGTGTTCTCTCGGAGGTACTTCGCGACGAAGACGCAGATCGCTTTTTGGGTCCTTCGCTGGACGGCTCGGCTGTCCGTCGTCCTTTACGTGTTCTTCACGAAGTATTATTACTTACATGAGCTAGCAGCAGAAGGCGATATCTCCGCGAAGTATCTCCGGAGATATCTGTACCTCCGAGAGAATACTGCCGGCCCTTCGCCTGCGGGCGGACGCCACGCGCGCTCCGCCGGCCCTGGTACTTGGCGCTTTAGTGATGCCTGCTTTTGCTGCTATTGCCCCTTCGTTGGGGGCCCTTCCTGCCGCCCGGCCGTAGTATTTTGCATTGATCCGACTCCCCCGAGTCCCCGTGCTGGCGTGTTGTATAAACCAAACCCCTCACTTCCGTTCGTCTGGCAGTCGTCTTTAGATGCGCCGCTGGCTGGGGCCAACTACAATACGTCGATCGAGCCGCCGAGCGCGCGACAAGAAACTCCAGTGCAGACATTCCTCAGGCCCGTGCAAGCCGGCACGCCCTCCCCACACGAGGAGGTAGCGGGCAAACGGTGGGCGAGGGGACGGGGAGGCGGGGTGGCGAAATCTCCTGAGAGGCGGCGCCAGCGTCCGGGCTGGCGGGTAGCATGGATAGCGGGGACGAGGGGTCGCCACCGTCGGGTGAGGCCGTCGTGCAGCTGGGCGAGATAGACGCCTCGCGGGTCAGGGATGTGGGCGCGGCGATTGCGGCGGGCGTGGCGGCCGGCAATGTGGAGGTGGCGGGAGAGGACGCGGAGACGATGGACCTCCCCGACACGATGGTGACCCCCCCCCCCCCCCCCCCCCCGCCCCACTTCTACAACGCCGTCGGGCATCTCGAGACCCGTATGCACCGCGCGGCCATCCATCGTGTTCGGACTGCCCCTGGGCCGCTCACGACGTACCCACCCATGAATGGCAGAGGATTTTTCACCTAAAACCCATCCGGGTGACATTTCTCAGCTAGCCGAGCTACCGTCTGGTTATGTTGTGTTGGAGCAGACCCCCACCTCCTTGCACAGGATTCTCAGAAGAGATGTGGAACCCTTGCACCCCTGCCACCCCTGCGCGGATCCAAAGTGCCCTCACCGCCCGGCACCGCCCTCGCACGTCGATGGATAAGCCCCCCCCCCCCCCCCCTTCTCCCCCGCGGCTCCGTTGGTTGCAGGACGAAGACGAGCGCAAGCGGCAAGAGAAGCTGCTGGCGGAGGTGGAGGCGCGCCGGCGGCTGCAGGCGATGATCGTGCCCACCGACGACGGCGACGTGCGGCACAAGCTGCGCGCGCTGGGCGAGCCTGTCACGCTTTTTGGCGAGGGCAAGGTGGGCCAGATCCGGGCTGGTGCGGGCGCGGGTGCGGGTGCGGGCGCGGCTCGGCGTATGTGGGCTCCACACTCAGCGCCTGCCCTGCACCACGCCGCACCCAGATGGAGCGCCGCGACCGGCTGCGCAAGCTGATGCTCGGTGCCGCGGAGGAGGGCCGCGACCTATCCGGCCTCCTGGGCGACGCGACGGTTGTAGACAAGGTGCGGGGAGGGGGTAGGAGGGGGTGGGGGGGGGGATCTCTGGCGATCTGGCGCTCACAGGCGCCCCTCTGCGGCGCGGCGCGGCCGCAGGAGGTGGTCCAGAACGAGCTGTTCTACACGGAGGGTCCACAGGAGCTGCTGAAGGCACGTGAGGCCATCGCGCAGTACTCACTGGGGCGCGCCAGGACACGGGTGGAGGGCCAGAAGCGCCGGCTGGCGGACCCTGACGAGGTGCGCATGACTTGGCGCGCCGCATCGCACAGTGCCCACGCTGTGTGATTCCCTTGTTATTGATTAACCAGTGCCGCGGCAGGATGAGGCAGCAGAGGCGGACGCCGTGACCGCCGCCTGCAAGCGCCTGGCCAACGAGTGCTCCGAGTTGGGCGACGACCGGCCCATCCAGTCGTGCGCTTTCTCACCAGACGCCACCACGCTCGCCGCCGCCGGTCCCCCCCTCCCCCCCCCCCCTCCCCCTTGCCTATTTCCCTCTCTTGTGTCCCCCTTTTCCCCTGCTCCTGCCGCCCCAGCAAAGCTCTGAGGATTTGTGGGCGCCGTAGGCTGGGGCGGTCACCTGAAGCTTTGGGAGGCGCCCTCATGCAAGCAAAAGCTGCACATCAGGCAAAGTCCCCCCCCCCCCCCTACCTCATTTTGCTTCCACCATCCCTGATGCCGCCCCCTTTCGTCCTTGTGTTTGTCTCATGTGCGTGTCATGACGCATCCCCCCCCCCCGGGGCTCGCCTCTGTTCTTGGGCATCCGCAGGGCGGCTGACGAGCGCCTGACAGGCGTGGCATGGCACCCGGAGGCCGGCCTCTCCCTCAGCCCCGAGCTCATCAACCTAGGGGCCGCCTGCGCCGACGGAAACGCGTACCTATTTTCCGCGACAGGTGTGGTGCGCGGTGCTTGCGAGCTAGCCCCCCCCCCCCCCCCCCCCCCCCCTCCCCCTCCACCTTCCGGGTCCTGGCCCCTTTTGCATTTCCCCAGTCTGCTTTGCCTGCCTGCAGCCGGGCGCACTGTGTGCTGAGCCTGCAGCCGCGGCTGCTTCCACAGGCAAGAAGCTGGTCACACTGCAGGGGCACACTGCTCGGCTGGCACGCTGCCGCTTCCACCCGATGGGCCACCACTTTGTGCGCCCCCTTTCTGCTCCCTTCCCGCCTTCCTCTGCCCAAAATCCCTCCGCCCTTCTCCCTGCCCTGGGTACCGCCCCCCTCCCTCCCCCTGCCCTCATCAGTTCCCCACTCTGTGCCTACCTTCCCGTTTGTCCCTATCTTCCCTCCTTTGTCTGTTCCCCCTTCTCCCTTCTCCCTGCCACCTTTCCCCCTCCCCTCGTTTCACCCTCATGCTACCTCTTTCGGATCTGCGTTTGTCTCTCTCTGTCCTTTAATTTTCTGTGTGCCCCCCCCCCCCCCCCCCCCCCCCCCGCACCACCTTTCTCATCCACTTCCCCACTGCCTCCCTCCCCCTTCCCTGCGTCGTTTTCTATTGTCTTCTGTGGTCAATCCTCTGTCCTCTGCCCATCTCACTCCTTTCCCCTACCCACCTTCCACTGCATCCATTCCCCTTCTCCTCCCCCCCACCCTTCCTAACCCCCCCCCTCCGCGCTCTTTAGCACTCTTAAGGCACATTGTCAGCATAGTTTTGAAGCTTTACTTTAGTGAACCCCAGAATTCATGGAGTGTTATATGCATATTGTAAGTGTAAACACGAAAGCGGGTTGGCGAGGGTTCCCCTCAACTTACAAATGCCAATTTAACTCGATTTTGGCATGTGGACGCAACGCAAGCTATCCAATACATATGCTTTGACCGGGAAATCTGCAAGAGTCGACGTGAATAGCCCACCAGCGTTTGCCGATTTCGTGCGCTGAGCCCCCTGTGCAGTTGCCAAATGGACCTTCACTACGGATGTGCTGTTGAGCGCAATTTGTTAGTTGCAAGTCGGCGCGATTTCGCTGAGTTAAAGCGGCTCGAAATGGACTGCCGCACACGCCTTACCCATCCCTACCCATCATCCGCCATCCCCGTGCCTCCTTCGTCCTTTCCATTGCCGCCCCCCCCCCCCCCCCCCCCCCCCCCACCCCACCCTCTGTGCTCACTGCACTGCTGTTTGCCTACAGGGCACCGCCAGCTTCGACAAGAGCTGGATCCTGTGGGACCTGTACACTGGGCAGGCGCTGCTGGAGCAGGAGGGGCACAGCCGGCCGGTCTATGGGCTCGCTTTCCAGGTGTTGCCAGCGCCAGCTCTGCCAGAGCCGCTTTGACACATACATAAACAGGGCACGTGCTCGGTGGTCGCACGCTCGCAGCTGAACAGACCCCCTCCCCTGGACGTCACTCCCATTTGTGTGGCTTTTTCCCTATGGACGACTTTGTTTTACTTTCATTTATCACCTCGAGGCCGAAAACGCGATTCAAGCTGTCGCTGCAACATAGGGATTTTATTGCCTGCGAATTCTCTTTCAAATACTCACAAGCAGATGCCAGATGGGAAACAACAGTAACCCGAGTCCGGCCCGTTGCACGCCTCCGCTCCCGCGCCATGGCGGCAGGGCGATGGCTCGCTGGCGGTGTCGGGCGGCCTGGACGCGATGGCTCGTTTGTGGGACCTGCGGACCGGCCGCAGCATCCACGTGCTGCGCGGCCACGCCAAGGGCATCCTCTCCTGCGACTTCCACCCCAACGGTTACCACGTCGCCACGGGTGCGCCCCGCCCCCTCCACCCCCCCTTCCCCCCCTCTCCCCCTCCCCAACCCCCGGCCCCTAACCTGGCCCCTCGCGACAACCACAACCCTGTCGGCCTTCCGACCCCACCCCACTGGCCCCTTACCCGGCCCCTCCCGACAACCACAGCCCTGTCGGCCTTCCGACCTCCCCCCCCCCCCCCCCCCCCCCTCCCCGCTTATTCCCGACAACCCAAATCCCTTGCGGCCACCCGCGCCCTTCGCCACCGTACCTACCCCCGTTGCGCGTCCTGCTGAAGGCGCGATTTGCCTGCTCGCCGCGCCGCAGCCGGCCTGGATCACAGCGTGCGCGTGTGGGACCTGCGCAAGCGCGAGTGCCTCTACAACGTGCCAGCACACCGCCACCTGGTGTCCGAGGTGCCCCCTCCCCCTCCCCTTCATCTTCCCCACACCGCCCCTCCTCGACTGAGTAGCGCCACCTCTCTCTCGTATGCGAGTACTTTGCCAAGGCGCCTGCACTGGGGCAGGATTTGGCGCATAATGTATGACAGGACCCAGAGGCAGCGTAGTTGCAGCGTATTTATATGTGGCGTCTACCTCAGGTGGAGACGTAATTAAATTCCCGACTATATTGTCGTTTCAGACATCGAAACCGCGCATGCCTGCACGCCCCTCTTAGCGACACGTGATGCGGGGAGGGTTTTAGGCCGGATGGGCCGCCGCCACCAACACCACCACCACCACCACCGCCACCACGATTGCCCGCCCCAGCGCCCCATGACACCCCACCTCATCAATATCGCGCAACACACTATCGTTATTAGCAGGTGGATTAGCAGGTACTCAACCGACCTCCGGTTTAGATTGCAGCCGCGGCTGTATCAGGGCCCGTCTCGCTGGCTCGGTCGTAGTCTCCGGCTACCCCACCGGTCAACAGCCCGCCCGGGACTATAGGGCGCCGCAGGGCTCGAGGTAATCTGGGAACCCGCCAGTGGCGAGCGCAGTGGGGCATGGAACTGTACAGTACCGCCGGACGGGTCCAAAATACCTAGGACGTCGAATCTGTGACGGTCACAGATTAGCTGCCGATTGTCTCAAATTCGAGAAAATCTGTGACAATTTCAATCTGTGGACGTCACAGATTACTCATCCGCGATCTGTGTCGATTGTTCTTCTATTCGAAAACATTAATTCACATATTTTGGGTCTTAGATGATGAATCTATGATCTGACATCTATTTTAATAGTAGGGCATTTCCCGAAAAGGCAAAAGAAAACGTCCACTACAGCAGTTGCGCGGTGGATAGGGCATTTTTGAAATAGGGCATTAGTCGCTGTAAATTCAAAACTCTTCACATATAGCTTAAGAAAAATCTTCCGTCCAGCTGATGATTCCATGCTAGCCGGTACTCGGCTGAGGTTCCCCGCTTGGCGCTTGGCGTCAGGTGCGCTACGAGCCCAGCGACGGGCACTACTTTGTGACCAGCGGCTACGACAAGCTGGTGAAGGTGTGGTCCTCCAAGACGTTTGGGCTTGTGTCCATCCTGGCGGGCCACGAGAACAAGGTGATGAGCGCCGACGTGGCGCCCGGACGGCAGCGGCCTCATCGCCAGCGTTGCCTATGACCGTACGCTCAAGTTCTGGCTGCCAGAGCCCGACCTGGGCGACGCCAATGCCGGCGGGGACGGGGACGGGGACGGCCCTGCTCCCATGGAGGCGTGACAGTGACAGTGGCAAGGGCTTGCCTCTTCCCCCTCCCCCCCCCCCCCCCCCTCCTCTCTCAAACAGCAGGAAGTGAGCCCATCGTCACTGCTACCGCTCTTTTCATTCAGCATTTTGAATCTGACTGCGATACAACACAGCAGTGCCGCCTTCCAATACGAGTACTCAAACTCATTAGCAAATGACAAAACACAACACCAAGCAGAGTCCGGTCACCTGCCAGCAGCCAGCAGCACCCGCAAGAACTATTAAACTGGTCCTGCTAGTGCACGGGCAAAGACGCGGACACCCTGCCTCGAGCGGGGTGGGGGTTCATGCGGGCAGTGTGTACTGAAGGTGTCAACGTATCCCTTCATAACTTCCTCCTCTGGAACTTGTTGTTTTTGTTTCCTTTGTGCAGACACCAAAACTCTCCATCTCTGGGAAACGTCCTCTTTATCTGAACACGCGGTCCATGGCCATGCCTGGTATCCTCCCTTTGAGGAAGGGGTGTGCGTAGCTACAGTGCATCCCCGTGCGCATCCTCTGCCCAACCACTGCGTCGCTTGGCAGGTCACTGGTGGCATTGAACTGCCGCGCGCGCTTACGGTGAGGGCATAGGTGTGGCGGGCCGATGGGCTGCCGGCGCGAAGGGGTTCTGGGATCCGGTGGGTGCGCATAATACCGCCAGGTGGGCGCCGCCAACGGGGAGCACAGAAATACCTTGCGGGGGGGGGGGGGGGGGGGGGACATCTTCTGATGGCCAATAATATTATTAATTAAAAGTTTGTTATAATCTTTGTTCCTTGGCGACCAGGCCAGCTGTTGAACGGCCTGACGACATGAACCTGGATAAGGTCGGCTGTGCCCGCAACATGCAGCCCTTTGAGGGTCGAGTCCCTCAACGTACGGCGGAGAGTACTAAGAAGATTAGACGCTTGCTGGGAACAACAGTCCGTCACTTTCGCAATTGCGCACCTGTCCCAGCACGCGGCTGCTGGAGTAAGGTGCCTATAGCAATTACTTTGCAACTTGCATGATCTATCCTATTTATCTGTTTTCACACAGGCAGGTCGATATATCACTAAGCTGCTGGTTGTACGGCAGGCATGGCGTTTCCGTGCTCAGTACTCGAGCAGTGCCTGTTGCTGTTTGTCGGATACACATATACCCTCCATGTCCGCACGCATCATCTTGGCCCCAGTACCCCATTGTATGGCCCCTTTCCCCCAAATGGCCCCATCCCCCCGGCTATGTTGCGCCCAGTTCATAATAGCGTCAACCATTTAGTGGCGTTTCTCCATATTGAGCCCAATAATGGCTGCAAATGGGGCACCCCCATCCAGTTGAGACTGATGTCTACTTTCAGCAGTAGTCTGTGTTTGGGTTTGGACCCCTCCCCCCCCCCTGCAGCTTCGTACTTTTCAGCATCAAAGAGCTGTTTCCGTGCCATTTGTGTGGCTCCGTATTGTACGTTGGCACTGGTCCACTGTTTGCAAGGCCGGGGGGTTTATGTGCATGGCAACCCAAAAGCTTGCTTATGGTACTGTGCTTTACCGCCCAAGCACCATCGGTACCAGCATGCATTTCCCACAGCCCTGGCCATGCTGGAACGGCGTTAGGATGGGGGCCGGGTGCACGTTACATGGGGCGCCGGGCGTGCTGCGCGTTTGAGCGCGAGTATTCTATTTTTGGCAAAGTGTACGGATGTGGGTTGGGGCCCTGACCCGCCCTCGGACAGACCTGACTCCTAAGCGGTGTGGTGCCCCATGGATGCGGCACAGCTGCTCGGCACAAACACACACGGCGATCACGTGACCCATGTAGATGCGCCAGCCCGTGCGGATGCCACTACTGGACCAGCCCGAGGAGGTAGGCACCAGGACGGGGGCGATTGACGGCGGATGTTGCGGGCTGTCATTTCCTTAAAGCCCTGGCGACGTCACTGCGGCGGCCGGTTAGGCAGCGATTCAGTCACTGGCCGCCCTGCGTGGGTGGGATCTCCGCTGTTCTTTTCACATAGTGAATTGGGGCATACCCACTGCGCGGATGCCATCGAGCTGGCATGTACGGCATGAGAGGACCGGGCATGAAAGGACATGAGATGGGGCTGCGCCGAGCATGTGTGGGCTGCACGTCTGCGGGTGCCTTGGTTACACCACGCCCACGCATTTCGGCCCGGCGCATAGGGGCCCTACCATGCATGCTACGCCATATGTGCTTCGCCGGGCAGACACAACGATGGGTATGAGCACAAGTCCCCCCCCCCCCCCCCCCCCCCCTGGTCTCCTCCACGTGATGGTGCCGGGCTGCCTTGCCATGGCGTCCTCCTGCCACCTGCAGTGAATTCCTGCGGTGGGGTGACCCTAGTTAAGGAAGTATCCTGTGTGGAGGGGATGGCGAGGGATGGGGTCAGCAGACATCAAGCTGCTGAGCGCACTGGCGGCTAAAGCTGGGCGCAGATGAAGCAGGGGGGGGGGGGGGGGGGGTACTGGACATGACTGTGCTTTTAACTGGACGGCCTGGGCGTAATAATTCGTTTCGCAGTCATCCCCGAGTCCAACCCGCAGCAAAGCATCCACCAAAACCGCTAAGCACCTAAACCGCAAACACCCCGCGTGTCTCCCTAACCACCGCCAATGATACCCCTCGGCCTTTGCAACGGCACCCGTTTCGTGCGGCGGGCGCAGGGACCTGACACAGGCTGGTACGCGTGGATGTAGGCGTGGAACGCATTTTTGCGACAGTGTCGTGCCATGGAAACGGGTCCAGAAGTGCAGTGCTGCAACTTCATGCAGTAGTAATGTAGGATTCTGAGGAATTTCCACCTTGACTGAAGTAGTTATTCTCTCCCTGTTGGGATAAGGGCGAGGAGGGCAATGATATACAGGCAACTGAAAGCCTGGCATCAGGTAAGCAGGCACCTGTGTGTGTTTGGGGGGGGGGGGGGGGGGGGAGGAGGGAGGGGCAGACCGCAGATGAAGAGGAAGAAAAAGGCCAGAAGCGAGCCGTAGATCAGCAAGCTCTTTTGCTCCCCTGTCATGGAGTTGGAGCCGAGCCCGTAGCCTGTGCAGAGGAAAGGGGCAGGGGGGAGGGGTCAGCGTGCATGCCACTGGAAGCACGGAGTGCCGGGGTAAAGGCGGCGGGGGGAGGGGGGGGGGGGGGGGGGGGGATGGGGGGTGTGCCTACCCTGGTTGACGGCAAAGCCAGCCACCTCCTTGACATCCAGCTCAAAGAGCTTGGCGGGTGCACCGCAGGTGGGGCAGTTCCAATCCTCCGGCAGTTTCTGCAACGGCGCCATGCGTCAGAGCCCCCCCCCCCCCCCCCCCCCCCCTTCCCCACCTCCCCTCCGACACACCGCACCCATGCACAAGGTGCGATACACGTATCCTTATCCTTTGGCACACTCTGAGTGCACAAGGACAGCAGCACGGAATTCCAGACCCCACACCAGCAATCCAGCATTTGTGCGGCCCGCAAATCCAATTCTATGCTGCATCATGTTTGTATGTACACCACATTCGGCATGCAACTGCCTTCAGGTCGCAGTCTGCATGCCGCATGCATGGCGAAACATAGGCCAATTTAAACGTAGCAGCATGGGCGCCGTATCTCTGCTGGTGCAGATTGGCTGGTGTACCTGTTGATGAGTACCTCAGGCGTCGGTGACCCCCCCCTCCCCCCCCCCCCCCCCCCCGGGGGGGCAACTCCACATAACTGAATATTACTGCCAACGGATGCACCCACCACCCGGCGGGTCTGTGATTAAGGGGGGGGCTCACGTCAAAAGGCGTGCCCGGCGCGACAGGGTACTCGGGGTCGCCCTTCTTGGGCTCGTACTCGTAGCCGCAGCCCTTGCAGATGGCCTTCCCGGAGCCGATCAGCGCAAACTTCTCCTGCGCCCGCAGGTCGTCGATCTCCTTCTGCTTCTGCTCCGCCTCCGTCTGTGCGGTCACGTCGCGGATTAGGTCGCAGCTGGGTTTGGAATCGGGGTGGGGAAGGAGGCGCGGCGGGGAGGGGGGGGGGGCGGGCGCTGAGGGCGGGCGCTTGAGCGAACCAGTTCGCGCTCCTCGCCTGCCGCCGTCTCGTCCTCCGTGGCGCGCAGCACCCGCCCGGCTTGCCGCCGATTGGGCCGCACCTACACGCCAGAGCGGGCCAGTCCTCGTGAGCGAGCCGCCGCTCAGACACCGCGCCCCGCGTCGGCACAGCCACTCGGCTGCATGTGCGAGCAGCCGAGAAGGTGACTACGAGGTGCCATCCGCTTAAACGCACCTGTGACGGGCGGGTCGACAATCGCCCGGAGCTGCGGAGCGTTGCGCGAGCGGCCTGGTGCGACAGATTGGTGGGGAGAGGGGGGGGGGGCGGGGGGGGGGGGGGGGGTCAGCCGGGGGCAGCAAACAGCGAGAAGTGAAGGCGGCAGGAAGAGACGAGGTGAGGCGGGGCTGCCGCTGAACCGAGCCGAGTCGTTCCCGCAGGTGAGCCATCACCGCGGCAGAACGTGGTGAGAGCGGCGCGTAGCCGGGTCAACGGAGCCATTTCGACCTTCAAGATGACAGCTCGGCATATCGAGGGTGGGGGACTGCGATGCTAAAGCGGGGTTGAGTGGTGAGAGTGGGAGACGGGTTGCTACCGGAGGGGGGGGGGGGGGGGGGGGTCGGGGAGGCCGATAGGGAACCGAGAGACAAGGGCGAGACCAGCACACGGTTGATAGTGGCCGTTCACTGTGTGCTGGAAGTTGCGCGAAGCTCGCCACGATGTTCGGGAAAGTGTGTTTGCCGAACTTCAACGTCCGGGAGGAGGCGGGCGAGATGGGTTCGAGGGATGATTGGGCGCGCCCCGGGAGTCCGGCGAGGCGGCCGGTCAGGGTGTTTTCGCGGGGTGGGGGCACCTGGTTGGCCGCGGCGGGGCGGGCTGCCGGAGTAGCGCGAAGCTGGATAGCCGGCATTGTTGCGTCGGTATAACACGGATCAGGGGTCCTTCCGTGGAGCTGTTTGCGGTGGTGGGCGGGTATCGACAAGGATCACAGCTGCGGGACTGCCCAGTGGTGGCGACTCTTGTGCGACGTGCTGGATACGATACGGGTCCGTGCTTGTGACGCTACTGGAAAATAGATGAGAATGTCCACCGGCGCGATGCAAAGGCGGATCTAGTCGCTACCCCTTGTCGTCGCGCGGGTCATTCACATCATCGCTGGACGGATAAATGCATCTTGGTCGATTATTCCCGGATAAAGCAAGTATCGACAATGTGGCGTGGCGGTTTGTCCGCCGCTGGACGCGACGTGGCACGTCGTGTGTCACGAACACCTCCATGTAGGCATGCACCTCTGCCAGCTTGGCGCTTTACAGTAGCACACATATATGACGCGCCAGGTTCCGGCCTCACTATGAATGCGACTCGCGCAGCAGGCACGATAGCACGGGCATGGGCAGGTTAACTACAGCGGCCGGCGGGAGTTGGAGCGGCAGGTCCACGGGCGACGCCAGTAGGCGAGGGGTGGGAGCAAGTGGTGCCAAGAGACACTGCAGATAAACGGCCAGGGGCGGGGCCACCGTGGGCATGGTCAAGGCAAGGGTAGCCGTGCGCATGGATAGCTTGGCTTTCCCGGTGCGCGGTTGCTTTTATACTGTTGCCAGTCTTGCCCCGGGGGCGTGAATGCAGCGCAGGGATGGTGATAACAAAAATCGACGCACCGACAGCATGGGCGGTAGAGCGGCGACAGCGCATAAAGTGCCGTCGGCACAACCACGACCGCTGCGCGGAACGCAGTTTGGGGGGCGCACGTGAGCTTTCGGCCGGTGAGAGTGTAAGTGTGCGCGTAGAGGCGCAACCCATCCCATTGACCTGACCTGGTAGGACTGTGGCAGACGACCTGCCCAGGCTATGTGCAATTTCATGCTCCGCAAGGAGGGGCATGAAAGTGTGAAATACCCCGCACCATCCAGCTCTGGCGTAGGGCGAGCAGTCACAACAGTACTATCCCAGCCTCTTGCAATTCTGTGATACGCAGGAGCGGGTTCAAATGCACTGGCGGCGATTCAAATGCACACCGCCAGCGATATGGTAGCCAGTTTTTCTGATGGCACACAGCAGGCGAAGGCCCTATGCAATGGGTGCAAGATGTGCCGTCTGCTCACACTCTAGGTCCTCCCAGGCCTGGTCCTGCAAACATGCCTCCCTCTCCCCGAGCCCGAGCCCGTGCACCTCCGTGGCGCCGAGCTAAAAGGCCGCAGCCTTGAGAGGGATATCGGCTGATGGTCAAAGGAGGGCGGAATCAGTTGCACAGCGAAACGCGCGATGGTCGCAACTCGGCTTGAGCGGTGGGGGGCAGCAAGTAAGCGGGTTTCACTTCTGAGATAGCTGCCATTCCGCGCCGCATGTCAACAGCAGCAGCTCCCGGCACGTGCGCACGCAACGTGTACTTTGTTTGTGCCCCCTAACGTGGGAGTCGCTATCTGTGCGTTTTCGCTGGCTGGCAAGCCGAGCGCTGCACGGGTCACGCCGGGAGCACGTGAACGGTGGTGGGCGGGCACAGCGCCGAGTGCTCCACGCCGCGACCGTCCTCGCCGCACAGCGCCAGCCGGACGCCGTCCAGCTGGTAGCGGCCGGGCCCCGCCACCGCCACGCGCAGGCTCAGCTCCGCCGGCGGCCGCCCCGCACCGAGCGGGCCGATCTCCGCGTGCGTGCGCCCCACCCACACCCAGCCGGGCCCCGGCGCCAGCCCCGCGGGGTGCCCCGGCGCCGCCCCCGGGCCCGCGGCCGCGGAGCCCGCCTCGGGGGGAGCCTGCGCGGCGCTGGGCGGCGGCAGCGGCGCCGCGTGCCAGGCGCCGGGGGATAGGGCGCCGCCGCCGCCGGGCGCAGTGCAGTCCACGTGGCACAGCGCGCCCCGGGACAGGGCGCTGGCCACGCGCAACGTGAGGCCCACCTCACACAGCGGTGCGGCGCAAAAGTCGTGCGTCACCGGGCGGCCGGGGCCCTGCAGCACCGCGTGCAGCGCACCGCTGGTGGGGCCGCCGTCGGCGCCCTCGGCAGGCGACGCGCCACCGAGCGGGAGGGGCAGCGCCGCTAGCGAGGTGCCCAGCCGGGCGCTGCTCACCGGTCGCACCACCTCCCACACCACCGCCAGCCGCAGCGCGACCTGCCCCACGTGCGCACCCACTTCTGCGACGGAGGCGCCACCGGCCAGCGTGCCAGCCGCCTCCCGCGCTGCACATGCATGGAACCACGCCACTGGGCCGCGCGCCACCGGCAGCAGCGCCCCCGTCCCCGCCTCTCCCTCTGCCTCAGCTGCCTCCGCTTCCGCCTGCCCCTCGGCCTCCGCACACTGCAAGTGCAGGTACAGATGGGCGGCCTCGTTGGGGGGCACAAGCGCGGCTGTGGCCAGGTTCCGGGCGCCGCTACGCTGGGCCGTGGCGGGCGCCGCCAGCGGCTGCAGCTGCATCCCCGGCGTCAGGCAGGACACCTGGCGGGCACCCAAGAGGGGGTTTAGTGGGTGTATGTTTGGGGGGGGGGGGGGGGGGGGGGGGGGGGTCGCATGCAGGACGCTGCGGGTGGCGATGCCAGGTCAATCCCAGTCACCCCCCCCCCCCCCCCCCCTCTCCCCTCCCCAGTCCACCCCTACAAGGGTGGCCCAGAGTTACAGGGTTTCTAAAGGGGGGAAACATGTTCGAGTTGGGTCCTGCGATGAGCAAACGGTGCACAACCCAGGCTCATGGCTCGGCATCCCACCGTGGCGCTGAGTTCAAGGGGCCCTATCCAGGACAAGAGAGACACTTGCAATTGCAGCGTCCGCGGCATGTTCTGATCCTATAAAGCGTAGGAACCCCGGGGACCGGGGGTGGTGGTGGAGGGGGGGACCTGCTGCACGCGAAAGTGCTCCGTCGCTGTCTGCAGATTCGTCATTGCCAGCTGCAGCACGCGGCGGTGCATATGGGTGGGGTCGCGCACCAGGCGGGGCACCACCTGTACGCGGAGGGCGGGATGGGGGTGTGTAAGTGTGAGGGGGGGGGGAGGGGGGGGGGGGTATGAGCCTCGCCATGCCCCCAGTAAGGCAGAGCTGGGGAGCCGGGGGAGCAGCCATTGGGGGCCGGGAGGAGATGCAATCCCGGGCGGACGGGCAGGCCGGATGGGGGGGGGGGGGGGGGGGGGACTCACCGCCACGGACGGCACCACTGTCACGCTGTGGGCGATGCACAACACGCGGTGCCGCATGCCGCCCGCCGGTGGCGCGCCGCCGCGCTTCGCGAACGAGATGGCCAGCTGCAGGTTGTGCGTGCCGACGCGAGGCGGGGAGATCCACACCGGCCAGTGCACGCTGGCTTTCTTATCCAGCGTGAGATCCTGCAGGCAGCGGCGTGGTTTCCTTTAGAGTGCGCGACACGCGGCAGCGGGAGGTAGCCGGGCACATGAGGCACGTGTAACATTGATTGACAGCAGAGCACACTAGAGGCGAGGGGGTAGGGAGGGCTGTCTTGCCTTGGGGAGCGCCCACATGCGGGGCCGGCTGGTTGTGAACATGGAGGGCACCTCGCCACTCGGCAGCGCGGGCGGCGGCTGCAGCACCGCGGAGCCCGCGTCGCCGCCGGGGAGCTCCCACGACTGCAGACACCGCGCCTCGGCCCGCCAAGCCTCCCGGATCCCCGATGGCGCGTCCGCGTCATCCGGCACCGGCTGCGCCGCCAGCATCAGCGCGGCCGGGTCGCTCACGGCCACCTTCACGCCCTGCCGTGTTGGCCGCGTGAGAGCCACGCCAACGGGCGGGGGGGAACGGGGCCTCCGGTCAGTGCCTGGCTGCCCGGTGCCGCGGAGACAATGGCAACGGTATCCTTTCAGGCCAGACGCGGATGAATCTGAACCAATCATAACACGATGTTCAGGCTTACCAACTACGTGCAAAAGGTTCATCGATACTTTTTTATAAACGTATGATACAATACAGCTAGGTCCTGAAATTATCTGAATGTTGAGTATGTTTTGAGTACTCGTTCCATGCAAGCAATTTTAATCAAAGAATGCTGTTGTATGAAAATATCATAAGCGATATAGTGGAGTAGTATCGGGTAACTTGCATACGATTATTACCTGTGTATGACACTACACCCAATCCAACAATTATGCAATAGTGCAAAGAAAAACGTGTGCATCATGACTCAAGTCTATCATCCCTTGCACGGTTGCAGTCGCTAGAGTTGCATTATGGTGTTGCGGAACCCGCGTCTCGACGAAGCACTGCGATTGTAAATCACTGTGGTGAGGCGGGCAGAAGGGGGCGGGGCGGCGTTTCGCGGCGGGGCGGCTAGGAATCTGGGAGGGACACACTCCCACAACTTCCGTGGTGTTTTAGGGTTTACCCCCCCCCCCCCCCCCCCACACACACACACACACCTCCTCCACCCTTCATCACCTTGCGCTGTACGGCCATTCTCTTCTACCGTCACATCACCGGGCTGCGGATCGGACGCCGCCGGCGGCAACCGGCACCACACAGCCATGCGGCCCAATCGGCATGTTGAGTACTGCAGGCGAGGTGCCTGGGCGAGGGGCATCTGGAGGACAACCTGACTATGCATGCGCACACACTCATCATCATCATCATCATCATCATGGTATAGATGGACGCTGCTAGTACCATCTAGTTAGTCGCAGTCTGTATCCTCCAGTACCTACCTCGAATACAGCTTCTCATATACACAGAGATTATCAAACATCGGATGAGTTTATAACCGTAAGACACTGACTGAACTGTGTACTGGGACGGAAGTTCGACACTTAGAAATAGAATGGACTTGAAATTGCACTGATACTTGGATTTTTTTTCAAAGGAAACTGACAGAGGCATTTTAGTCGGATTGCGAATTGACTTCCGAAAGCATTATGTACATGCAGTGAGTTTGTGTTGCCCATTCATTCTGGAAAAAAATATATGTGCATTGTGTTAAAATAGACAGCGATACAGGAATGCGGACCGATGCACAACGATAAGACAACGTTAATCAAACTGGCAACGATTACGATAAGTAATCCACGTCAGGTGATCCTCATACTGTATAACAAAACACGCACAAGGTGCGTATGGATACTGGTAAGGAATGCATCTAGCGCGTTTGGAAAGGACTACAAAGATCGGGTGTCATATCAACTGTTCTAGACATCGGGATTACGCAATCTTTATTTCCACTGCTAAACAGTCTATTGCGGTAGAACTTCAGCAATTATAAATAGACAGTAGAATGATAGCAGAATAGAATAGAATAACAGAAAAACGCTAGAAGGGTGGCAAAGCACGGCCAGGCCCCGCCGTTTGTCACCTACACGCTATAACTCTTGAAATGTTATTGACATCGGGTATGTACTTGAATGCCATACATAAGAGCGCCGTTATTGTTTGTGTGAAGAGCCCGGGGGCGGGGGGGGGGGGGGGGGGGGGTCAGGTGCGTGCCTGCAGCGGCACGTCGTTTGTGTTTCTCAGCTCCAAGAAGCAGCGCGCCACCTCCCCAGCATACAGAAAGCTGGGCAGCCCGTGCAGCGCAGCGACTAGCCGCGGCATGGGCGGGATGACAGAGAACACGAGGCGCAGGTGCGAGAGGTCGTCCTTCCAGCGCGGCTCGGCGCGCTGCGCAAAGAGCTTGCGGCCGGCAATGCCCTGCGACAGCTGCCATTCTACGCCCCGCACGCGCAGTGTGCCCGGCAGGCGCGGAGTGACCTGCGCTCGCCACAGCACAGGCCGGGTTCAGTCGGCGTCTTCAGGGTGTATATCACTTGCTGGAGCGCGGATCATGCAGGTCCATATATATACGAAACGCCTGTGGCGGGCCTGCGGCCCAAGTGAGAAAACGCAATCAAAGAAGCTAGCAAAACCAATGCGAGCTGACAAGAATATCTATGATTGCTAGCTGATTCTTTCGCCCGTTGACGACGACTTTCCCCGCGCAGGCATCCGGTCTGCTACTCTGGGGATCCCGCACTCATCCCACCATTGATCCCCCCCCCCCCCCCCCCCTTCACACCCAAGAGCCAGTCGGGGGTGCGCCTCAGCCGCGCAGATGCACGCGGACCAAATCTGCCGTCGTCACCCATCACGGCGTCCAGCGTAACCTCAAATATGAAAATGCACCGAACTGATTGCACATCCGTAGGGCCAGTCGAGTGCACGTATACATTTCGGTAAGTTTTCGCATCTCCGGGCGGTCAGACAGACAGACAGACGCAGCGATTTTAAGTAATCAAAATATACGTGTATGTGTATGTATCATTGACTGAGTGTATATGAACATACACACGTACACATATTCACCCCCCCCCCCCCGATGTGTGTGTGTGTGTGTGTGTGTGATTTCATCTATTAAATAATAAACCATCTTGAAACGAAATTTGTCCAATTCCATACAAAATCGTGAAGAAAGTAGTCTGAGAAACTAGGGTGAGGATCTGTTGGTGCAGAGCGCCGTTTTTTGTCCGTCTGGATGTGGGCGCACCGTGAGGCGCACGCGGCTCCTCTCCTTTGCCTTGAGAGTGAGGTCCTGGCTCAGCAGCTCGAAGGCCACGCCCGGAAGCGGCGCCTCCTCGGCGCCGAGGTCGTCATCGTCGGAGGAGGAAGACGTTGAGCCGGGGGCGGGCTCGTGCGCACACAGCAGGCGGATGTTGAGGACCTATGCAGCCGCCAACCCGCGGCCGGCGCCGTGTCAGGGATCAGGTTACCGCGGCCAGATGCACACTGCGACAGCTGCATGATCTGAAGTGCTATCGGCGGACAGGGGGGGGTTACGGAAAGGGTGGCAGGGCCGGCGGGTGAGGGCGAGCCCTGGCTTGGCAGGGTCAACGGGGCTCGGTAGGGTCGGAGGGGACACCTGCAGCGTGACGGCCAGGGGGTTGCTGAGTTCGATGTCCACGCCGACGGGCTCGTGCGCGCAGCACATGTTCGGCGAGACCTCTGGGAGCGACTTGGTGGACTTGCCGGCCAGCCAGTTGCTGGAGCCGCCGCCGAGGGTGCCGACAGAGGCGCGGCCGGGTGCCAGGCACTCGTGCAGCCGCTCCCAGGTCGCATCCTCCACGAGGGAGGCCGCCGGGTTACCCTGCGAGCCGCGATCCCTCGTCACTCAGTCGGAAATGTGTACTGCATATATAAGAAGTTCACTGCATTGATACTGCGGTAAATAAATCACGCAAGTGCACGCGATATTTAATGCAAGAATAATGCTCTGACAAATAATCCTTAACAATGTGATAAGTAGCGCTACTGTAGTTTGAAATAGCACTTGGAAACACTCCCTATGTAAGGGTGCGATAAAAATGAAATAATTTAGCCGAAGTGTCATTGGTGTGGACATGCCGGGGGCACCACTGCACTGCCGACCCCCTCACCTTGTACTGCACGCCATCCAGATGCACGTATGCGCGGTCCTCGTCCACCACAGGCAGCGGCAGCTCCAGCACCATCTGCCCCTCCTGCTGGGTTGATGGGGGCAGTGTGTTGGCCGGCACGGGACAGCGGCGGGCGTTGTCCGGGGAAGACGAGGCAGCGTGGGGCGGGGTCGGCGCAAGGTTGGCGCCTCACCTGACCCGCCGCTACCGCCGCCGCCTTCTCAGCCGCCGCCACCGAGTCCCGCAGCTGGGAGAGGTAGTGCTCCTGCACGTTGGCGCCGCGGTGCGCGCAGTTCGCCAGCAGCGCCATGTGGTGCCCCACCGCGCAGCGCTGGTCGCCCTGCAGCCGGTCCGGAATGATCAGCGCCAAGCCGGGCCGGCGCGGCGCACGCGGAGCCGAAGAGAGGCGGCCGAGCACTCCCACATCACACCAAGGTGGGATTGGTGGCGCTTGCACGGAGGAGCAGAGGGCACAGGGCTTCGTGGCGCGCTCAAGAGGGTGTTTGTGTCCAAAACAATCATATACAGCGAAATCAAGAGCGTAGTGAAAGTGCGTACATGTAGGCATGCAAGCATGTATATGCAATATGCATCTGATGGGGGTTGGAGTTGGAGAGGGGAGGGGGGGGGGGGGGGGGGGGTGCCTAGGACGGACAGGCAGATTGAGCACCGCATCCGCCTCACCACAACGGCAGCAGCACAACTGCGGCAGCGGCACAGAAAGCAGCGGGCAGGCGGCCGCCCCACCTGCTCCTGAGCGTAGCGGCCCAGCACGTCGTGCAGGTGCTCCTCGATCAGGCTCCAGCGCCGCCCCTTGTACACCGCCAGCACCTGCCTGCCCGGCGCCGCACACAGACACGCTTAGCTGGCCTGGCGCAGTACAAGCGCTGCAACTCCCTTTTGTGGCACCGCCCCAAGGGACCCTGTAGTGCGCTCCCTGTCAGACAGCCAATCCCCCCTCCCCCAAGGCACCTGATAGAGAGACAGAAACCCACGCGGAGCCTGCGAGGCGCTGGTAGCAACACACGCAGAGGACGCGCTGGCGGCTCTCATAGCAGCGCACCCCACCTGGTCATCAGGGAACTTTCGCTGCATGTACACGCGGAGATGCCGGTTGTTTGATATGGGCATCGCCACATCCGGATGCGAGGCGCAGCTGTGTGTGTATGTAGTGTGAGAAAAGAGAAATCGAAAAGCAATAACCGTGTATGGCGCCTACATACTGTCTTTACAGTGTGTGTGGAGCTAGGTGTGTTTGGTGGTGGGGGGGGGGGGGGGGGGTATAATCGCGGCACTACACGATGGCACATCCCGAGCAACCACACAAAGAGAGAAACGAGCACAGCAATGAATCCTGCGGACGGAGGCAGTGGGGCCGGGGAGGGCACCGGTAGCAGCGCTCGGCCAGGAGGCGCTGGTCGCTCTGATGGAAGCGCAGGCCGGCGAGGATCATGTGGAACGCAAACTTGCGCTCCAGCGGCGGGGTGGCCTGCAGCAGGCAGCTCGCCGTCTGTTCCAGGAGCAGAGCGGCACGCGTGTGGACCTCCTGCGCAGACCCCATCCCACCCCCCAGGGCACGGCACAGGGCATGTCAGACTCCTCCATGGAAAGTGACCGAAACGGCAGAGCTGGGGAGGGGGGGGGGGGGGGGGGGGGACCTCAAAGTGCGCCTTCATCAGCACGCTCTTCGCCTCGCGGAACCGGCCGCGGCTCTTGTGGATTTCGCTGAGCAGCAGGAGCGCGCGCGTTGCGTAGCGCGTGTACTCGGGGCCGGCCTGGCTGTATGCCTGGAAAGCCTGTGGCGGGACGGGCGGGGTGGCGGCTCAGGCTGCTGGGTGCTGGGAGGTCGGAAGGTGGCAAGGGAGGTCCGCACCAAGTGTTGATCACCGCTCAATAGTATCAGATGCGTGAGACGCATCAAGTAGATCCCATTTACCGCAATATTTCCTTACGTTCGCGGGTCACACAAATAAAGAACACCGACGAATCGGAGATTCTGTTGTGTGTTTGTGGTGTATTCAGATAAAATTCCAGATTAACATAGTTTGTGCTCTTTTCACGGGGGGGAGGGGGGGGGGGGCAAAACAAAGCTACACCATGAACCCAAAGCGTGGTTACGGTATCATATATATGCATCAGTATGCAGACAGTAAGTCAAGCCGGGCCTTGATCCATCCGATACACCGGGCGTTTAGCCCAGGTCAGTAAAGTTACCCAGGCGGAGCGCACCGGATATCTTACTGCCAACTTATCACATGCACTGATCTCCATGGTGCCAATGCTTCAGATGCACCGGGCATTTGACCCATATCACATCCCATAGAGACCAGAATCAAGTGGTACCATGGTCTTGGGCGTCAGACTCCCTGCTTTTCTTGATTCATGACATTTAGGCTGGGACTGTTGAGGCGGGCGCATAGTGCCGAGTGGCGAAAAGAAGGGGGGGGGAGGAGGGGGGGGGGGGGGGGGGGGGGGTCCTACCTGCACCAGGCAGTCCTCCGCCTCGCGGGAGCTGCCGTCCCCGAGCACGAGGCACAGCGCCAGCATCTCCTGCCAGGCCCCGGCGGCATTTGGATGAGAGTGGTGTTCCCATAGCACAACAATGCTGCCATACCGCGTCAACAGCCTCCCATCCAAAAACTGCATCGCGTACTTGCTCGCTGGGTTCAGACACCTCACGAGCAGCAACCACTTAAACAGCCTTGCACAGTGCTGCCACATACATGATGCTACAAGATGTTAGGTCCGCTCCACATTGATGTTTCTGGCCCCCATCACAAAGAAGGACCACGTATGCCTTTACCTGGGAATATATATAACTACACCGCCAGTACTGCACACAATCTCCGACTCGGTCGGTGCAAAACAAAGCTAGTACTCCATGCAGCCCAGTCACTCACGCAGTCAGTCGTTGGCGGACCAAAATAAGTGGTGCTGACAGCCGCACTCAAAGATTGCGCTGCAATGTTGGCGCATGTCCACAGACGCATGGGACCATTCCTTTGTATGGTTGATATGGTACGCGTGCATGATCCTAGTCTATGCCCCACTCTGCTGCAGCAAAGGCATTACGGCAAAGGCACATCCTGGGGGGCTACAGAGGGGGGAGGGGGGGCACCTGCGCGCCGGCATAATGCCGGAAGGCCTTGTCGGCCTTAAAGTCACCCTGCAGCAGGCGCAGCGTGCTGGCCGCCAGCCCATGGTCGTGCATCATGAAGGCCAGGTCGCTAAGGCAGCGCATCTGGCTCTCCACGCTCGCGTGGTTGTAGCCCGTGCCGCCGCCCGCCGCTGCGCCGCTGGCAGCCACCTCCTCCGCGGTGCGCTCCTGCAGGTCACTCATCAGTTCGCCAGCGCAGGAAACCCACCTTAACCTTCATCGGACGAGGGCTACCTGATTGGCAGGCAACCGGAGAAAGGGGGGGGGGGGGGGGGGACCTTGCGCCACCACAGCGCTTTGAGCTGGTTCTTCAACCCGCGGCGGGTGGAGGTGATCTGATGATTCAGCAGGCGGATTCGCCCCTCCATGTATGGCACCAGCCCTCGCACCTGCCCCGGAGGAGAGGGATGTAGGGGTATATGCCCGTCGGGCATCAGGAGGAGGCAAGAGCCGTCATGACTGACTCATGTTGGATGCTTCCGTGCACACTGTGCAGGCACGTGCGGTTGCGGAAGGTGGATGACATGGAGGGGTGAGGGCGGGGGCACCGTGAAGTCGCGCATGAAGATGGCGAGTCCCTCCAGATTGGCGGCGGTGAGATGGAGGCCCACCTCGCCCTCATCCTCCGCCGCGACTCGCACCTCTGGCTCGCCCGCGCCACCCCCGGGCAGGCCAGGCCGGAAGCAGGCGCGCCAGAGGGCACCCACCGCGCCAGAGTCCGCAGGCGTGCCGGTGCCGCTGTTGATCTTGAGCAGATGGCAGGCGCCGGGGCCAAACGTTGTGCGCATCACTGCCAGCATGGCCTCCGCGCTAAGGAATAAACAGTGCGGACCGGGGGGGGGGGGGGGGGGGGGGGGGGTTACTCAGCGTTACTACATGGCAAGGACAGTGGCGCGTGTGGTGGGTGCTGACTTCGTTTGGTCAGGAAGGAGAAGTGGGAGGTGTGTGTGGGGGAGGGGGTGGGGGGCCTACGCCTGCAGGTTGCCCCCCTTTGAGTCGTGCAGCAGCACATAGTGCTTCAGGATGCCGGGGTCCATGACCCCCGCTTTCATGAGGGGCGGGTAACGGTCTGCGGCACCGAGTCCCTCGAATGCACGGACGACATCGGCGCAGTCGCTGCTCGCTACATATAGGCCTGAGTGACGCGCGCACCCACGCACGTTGGGTGAGATGTTTGGTCAACGTGGCTGACACGTGCTCACCTGGAACAACGACCAAGCCCCCCCTCCTGTCTGCATGCGTCCATCAGGTGGTGGCACTGAGAGTGCTTGTGGAGAGAAGAGCAAGGGGGGCCTCACAGGCGGCGGGGTGGTCGTAGCATTCAAAGTCCGAGAAGGACAGCATCCGGAAGAACTCTTCGCGGTACTCCGTGAACCATGGGGTGGGGTCCGTCTGCGCTCCCGGCGCTGCTGCGGAGCGGCATGCTGTCAGCAGCCATCATACAGCATCCTGGCTAGGGGAATGTGCGGTGTACCTGCAGAGAGGATGCTGGCCATGTCGCACGCCTCGTCGGAGCGGTGCCTCTCCGCGGCTGAGTGCAGCGTGTGGGTGAGGTGTGCCTCTGCTGCCTGCACAGCCGGAGCAGGCATCAGACACTCCGCCGCCATCTCCCACGCTGCGGGGGCTAGCTAGGCGTAGAAGTGGGGGTTTAATAGGGGGGGGGGGGGGGGGGGGGGGCAGCATCACCTCTGGACTGGGCTGGAACATGCTGGTCGCCTCGTGCAGGCGCAGCTTGAACTCGTGCAGCCGGTACGAGTGCTCCCCCACAGTGCGCACCGGCACTGCGCAGCAAGGAGGAGGAGGAGGAGCAAGGTTAAGCCTGCTGTCACATCATCACATACCAGTGGTGCTAGGATGGATGACTGGGGCGGTGAACAGGGATGGCGCGCCCGCCTGTGGCTGACTGGGGACCCCCCCCCCCCCCCCCCACCCCCCTCCTCTTCCCCCAACACACACACACTCCCTGCCCCCCGCCTGGCGGTCGGGCGGTCGGTTAGGCAGCCACCCACCGTTGATGTTGTGCAGCGTGGCGTAGGGTCGCAGCATGTCCGTGACACTTAGGGAGTTCTTTTCTTGGCAAATCGCCTCGGCTCCAGTCGTGGACACCACCATCACCACCGGGGCGAAGCGCTGTGCGGCCCATCCCTGGAGGTCCATGTTGCCCGCACTGCCCGCTAACCCCCGCGGGTCTCACTTACTGCTGGTGTCTGGGGGAGTAGTTCGGCGGTGGTGTGACTAGGGCTGTATTGCGCAGCCCGCCTCGACAGCAGAGGCCGACGGCCCTGCGGGGTTACTGCGAAGCCGGGACCTGTTCCACGACCGTGCCCTGCTGGCTGGGGGTTACGATTGACAACTCCATCACCAGTGGGCAGTGGCGCGCAGGCGCGCAGAGGCCGGCGCAGCGGCCCCCCCGCCTCCCCCCCCCCCCCCCCAGGCCGAGTCCCATACATTAGGTAAAACCTCTATATATTAGAATATCATGTATATATGCAGGTAATCCTTATCCTTACGGGTATATGTGTCTGTCTACATCCATTCGAGTGTTGTTTTGCCAAAAGGGTGCGGTGGGGTTTTTACACTGAAGAAGCGCCATTTATGTCTAGGAAGGTTTAGCGAAAGGGGGGGGGGGGGGGGGGGGGGGGTAAAGTCGGAGGAGCCCGCAGGGCGGAGGCGGAAACGGGAGGGCGCTGCCGAAGGCAGGGAGCTGGAAGATGGCAGATGAGCTGCTGCTGGTTATCCTAAGTAGCTCCCCGGCCGGGAGCGCGGGGCTCGCGGGCGATGGGGCAGCCCGTACTCAAAACCGATGGTACCGGTAACCTAACCAGATGAAACCACCAATACACCGTACGGGTCGCACTAGGACACTTAAATTGTTGGAAAACCCCATAAACACGTTATATCATTTCAACATGCAATCGAGTCTTGTTTTGCCAGTTACACGCGGTTCGTTTATTACGATTGCGAGCTTGGGCAGTCGGCAGGTGAGCCGACCAGAGAAAGGCTGTAAGCTTCAGGCGAGAGGCTTTAGCGTAGGCAAGGAACAAATTTGCAGCATAGGGATTGTTACAGTGTACCGTGGCGTGCACGACATATATGCAGATCGGCTAGCGGCTTGGCAGCCAGTTGCGCGCAGGCGCTAAGCTTGGAAATGCAATTTAGTCTTGGGTCATTCGTCATCGCTGCAGCATTGCTAGGGTAGTATTGCTGCGGCATTACGGTATAATTGGTCATATTGAGAACTATAGAGGTTTAAATTACACAGGGATAAGTACGACGGGTGTTACCCACCGTTACAAATTCCGCCGTACGCGGCTAGGACGCTACTGCCGTGTGCCCACGTCCATCCCTCACCCCAAAATGACCCCCCGCGACGCGGCGGTGTCTCCACCTTCTGCCATTGTTGCGCCAGCTTCCCGCTAGCGGCTTGGGATGATATGGTGCGGCCTTGTATAGATATGTACGAGCTATCGTATAACAGGTAATGGTGGCGTACGTCGAGTATAACAAGCAAATGAACGGTTATTAGTACGGGAATGGGTATGAGTATGCAGGTAGGGTTATGGTAGTAATCCTAACATTCCATCCCGCCCCCGAAACGTAGACTTATGGCATAAGCAGAGGGGAGCGGGCGGGATATTTGGCGGACAAGGCACATATAACCGGGTTTCGAAAGCATTTGCCGGAGGGAAGGGGTTTGACGGACAGAATAGTGCAGTATGTTAACACGTTTCGGGTTAAAAGATGACTCTCGAGAATCGTGAAAATACGGGATGGCAGGGCATAACAGGGGCAGGCGGTGTTTGGCATGCATGAGAGGGAATTTAGCTTACGATGGGGTATGAGCTGATGTAACGAAATCATCGAACCGGCTGATTGCGAAGCAGTATTCCGTGACTAAGGCGTGAGCATCCTGTATTAATTTCAGTACGATGTTAATGCAACCCGCGGGATCGACAGGTTGGCATAACAAGGTAGCGGACGTGAGCGGGTTCCTGCCAGAGCGGGCATCGAATGGAAAGCATTTAATTGCGGAGTGGTGGGCATTGTTATAATAAGTAAACTCGAGGGATATGTTGGGCCGAAGGATAAGTTGGGCCAATTGTCTTTACGTTACAATCACATCGAGCGAAACCTATTTTGCCAAAACCAATATGAAGCGGGGACCGCGGTCTTCTATCATTATGCGGCAAAGCAGGGCGTGGCGGCGGAAAAGATTGTCAGTAAATAAGCGGGCAAGCTGAGGAGCGTCTACGTGGATACTACAAGGGGAGAAGTGGGCTAGTTTTGTGAATGTGCCTACAATAAGTGTGGCTATGGTGGCAAAGCCATTTGCGCATAGGGCGGCATGCCAGTGATAGACAAAGTTTTGGGAATAATTGCCTAGGAGCCGGTGTTTCTATGCACGGGAGACACGGAGCCTATGTGCTGTTGTATGGAATTATGTGTAGGTTGTCAAGGCGGGCAAGTCTGTTGCGCATAATGGGTCACCATAAGATTTCAAAATAGTGATGAGAGTGCGTGCGTCATCAAGGTGGCCGGCATCGTGCGTCGAGCAATTCCGAAATAATCAGATTAAGATATGGGATTTGTTTTAGGTGGGCAGGCATACGTTCTTAGACATGTAGCATAGCCCGTCGTTGGAATTATAGAACGCGGTTGGGGTTACGGTTACCGTAGGAGTTTGCTTTGGTAGTACAGCTGTGGCGAATCCGATCAATTAATTCTATACTAACTTGAAGGTGGCAGTAATACATGTTATGAGAGAATATCGGGAATATGTGTTAGACCTCTGTCAAGCAGTTGAGTGTCATGTTGTGTCTTGGCGTTCATCCGTCTTGGCTTGTGGCTGTAGGTGCAAGGGCTGGGTGGGCTGCTCCGGGGGCGTGTCCCGTTGCTGCACGGCGTTGGTCGATGGCTGCAACGGCACCAGCGACCGCTCCTCGCTTATGTATCACGTGCTTGAACCCATGGGGGGGGGGGGGGGGGTGTCGCGGGTCTGGGGTTTGGCATGGACTGTTGGCTTTGCTGGTAGTATCAGTTGGGCTAGGCTTGATGGTGGTGGTGTTGGCGGGGTGCCCGCCGGTCCCCCCTCGGCAGGTACCTCAGTTGGCGCGGCCTTGATCTTCCCGCACGCTATCAAGACTGTCTTACGCCACCGCTCCGTTCTGCCAGTCCCGCGGGTGCCGCCGTAGTTGATGTTGTGGTGATGGGCGGTCAGCTGCAGGGTAAGAGTGTAGACTGGGCGTTGTTCGGCCCGGAGGGCAAGGGATGCCGGAGGGGTCTTCCGAGCCTTCTTGCGCATACCCATCGTTGTGCGTCGGAGCTTTTTGTGGCCAGTGTTGCCGCCGAGTTCTCCCGCTTCCCTGACCGTCTGGTTGAAGGGGTGTACGAGTAGTTCCGAGGGATCGAACTCTGACTCCGTGAGGTAGATGACGATGGTTCTAAGGCGTACCGCCAGCAGTAGTGCGATAGGAGAGGTCAGGGTCACTGCCAGGCGCAGGGTGTCCGCGAGCTCGTCTTCCTCTTTGCCGAGGGAGATGGAGCAGATATTGTCGTCCCCTACGCGCAGCAGTGTCGGCTCGGTGTGGTGTTGCTGCAACCCGACGCCAGCAGCCATCATGGTGTCCGTCAGCCATTGGGCGTGCTGCAGCTCCGGGCAAGGGTGTGTTGATACGCTGGTTGGTGGTGGCTGCGGTGGCCTCTGTTAGCTGTTCGACCGTCGGCAGCTCCAAGTTGGCTAGGGGGCCGGTGCATATCGCTTTGGCCGTCAGCGCGTATCGGAAGAACTGCTTGGACAGAGGTGGGGGCATCACTCCCTGGTGTGGGGTGGTTGGCGGGTCCTCGCGTTCTTCGCTGTGTTCAACGGTGACCTAGACCACTGCTATGGCATGCGTATGGTCGCCAAACGGCAGCGCCAGTACGGCATCGCGGCACACATCATGTAGTAGGCGCGGGATCAAGGAGTTCGAGTCGCACCGAGTCGGCCGAGCGGCGGGCCTTCCACACTTCGCGGACCTCCAGGAGGGCCAATCATGTGCGGGTCAGGGGGCAGATGACGACGTCGTCTGCATCTGTGTCGGCTTCGTACTCGGCCCATGCTCTCACGCCGGCGCGTGCCAAAGTGTCTGCTGGCGTTTCCGCCGATTGGTCTACCGCCGCTTCGCCGGTTTGGAATTGGTCGTACGCCGGGAGGAGGCCCTCCGCCACGTGCTGCCACATGTCGGCCTCTGTGAGGCCTCAGAACGAGGGGGGAGCGGAGCCACACATGGTGTACCGGGCGCTCGATGTCGTCGAGGTGCGGCGCTCCGAGCAGGCGGGTGAAACAGCGGCGTCCCTAGCGGTCGAGGATCGTTGTGCCCTCTTCTGTCCATTGGGTCTGCGTTTCTCGGCGGGCCAGTCGCAGGATGACGGACCCGGTGGTAGTGGGAAGCATGATGCCACTCGATCCGGTTGGGTCAGCGGCGGTGGGTTTGGGAGGGCGGCGAGTCACCATATGGACGTCTGCCGGTAGGATTTGGACACCGATTTTGGGGCTGAGGGTGCGGATCAGATTCGTCACAGTCCGGCCGCGTGAATCTTCGTCCATAGCTTGATGTTGGGGCACCAGATCGCCGAACAGAAGGGCCACATGGGTGGAATCGTCCGTGCCGGCGGGGAGACCGGTGAGGGGAAGGTGGGATGGGCGTTGCAGTACGCGTATGTGGCGGCGGGTTGTTGTTGGGAGTTGGGTGCCTGCGAATGTTTTTGCGGTTGCGACCGTGCGGATCGCTGGCTGTTGTACTCCACCGCCCCTCATTGCGGCCAGAACAGTGCCGGCCCCGGCGTCATGTTGCTCCTCAAGTCCTCAGATCTGTCGATGTCCATGGTGGCTGTGGTGGTGTCCTCCTGGAGGGCCTGATCTTCACGCCACTGTGGGCGCATGCCGGCAATTGGCATGGTGGTGGGTCGTCCGGTCGTCGGAAGGTCCACCGTTTCACATGAGGAACACGTTACCAGTACCAACAGGCGCGCCGGCTCGCCAGGATTAAGTACATACGCAGTAATTCGCCCGGTGTTAATAGCCGATTGGAAAGTGAGAAGTTCTCTCGGCCGCACACTGTCGGAGCACACTGTAGTGTCGCGGGTGAGTCGACCCGTTGCCTGCATGTGCAAGAGTTGCATGCATAGGGTGTGCTCATCGTGTGTACGCCTTGGTACATATAGAGTCACGCATACGGGGGCTCTGAATAGTTTCCGAGGCTTCAGTAGCCAGGGTATGCGTAGTAGGGAAGGGGAGCGTCACCGATGCATCGTGCCCTACTACCAGGGGTAACCCTGGTACCTCTGCTACTACCCTGCATCACGTTACCCCTGCTATTACGCTACACGTGGTGGCACCCCACGGTATTGTATCGCTTTAACCCTAGAAAAGGGCTGACCAAGGCTAGAGCAACAGCTCGGGTCGGGCACGGAGGGGCAGAAATGTCCGAAAAGCTCGATTGGTTGAGTCGACATGGTAAATCCTAATAGCAGTAGGGTATACGAGTATCTCAAGAGACTCACGGACATGGCGGTAGGCGTGTCTAAGCCTTAACAGAGTTTCGTGGACATGCGATATTACCGTGGGCATTATAATAAGTATCAAGCGTATTGTAACAATTCAGATACGATGTTTATCCAGCGAAGCGTCGATTTTTCGGCGGTGAGCTTTATTGCCTTACGGGTACCGGTATAGTGCAGCGGATCGGGCCTATAGATAGGTGCATGACTAAAGCGCTTATCTACTGGTATGTACTACTAAGTACTATAATCCACCCACCTACCCACCCGCCCACCCGCCCGCCCACGGTCCTTAATTACACAGCCGTCCGATTACGATCTCACGGTTGGGAGGTGCTGGTACTGGTACTCGCTACTCACTGCTGGTAATGGAAAAAAAAACTGGTACCTGTAGCGACTACTTCAAAGCGGGCGGGCGTGGTACTGGTGGGAAAGGACTACTACTGGATATTCGGAATGCCTTCAATGAGGTATCCCGGGGTGCGATACTTTACGGCTTGCTTCAGCACCCGCGGCTACATGGCCTGATCCCTTTTTTCCATTTCAAAGTTGAGTCTGGTTTTGCCAAAAAGGTCGCGCAGGCTGTTTTACACGGTCAAGAGCCGAAATTGGCAGGAAGGTTTAGCGAAAAGCGTGGAGGGAAAACGGAGTCAGGGGGGGGCGCTGCGTGGAACGCAGCGAAAACTGGAAGATGGCAGGCTCAGCTGTTCTGGCTGCTTTTATGTCTACTCGTGCTGCACCCAACAAGGGCGCAACAACAGTTACTAGTTCCCGTACCACTGCGCAGCACTTGTAGCTGAAAAGCGGTTAGGTCAAGGATGGAAACCCCATAAACTAGTTTAGATCATTTCAAAGTTGAGTCTGGTTTTGCCAGTCTTGAGCGAACGGAGAGAGCGGTGGATTGACGGAGAAGGGGTAGCGCCAAGTCATGAAGGAGGCACTGGGAAGGCCACCGCTGCGGAGTCCTGTTGGACTTGGAAGTGGCGGAGGGGGGCGATGTGTCCAAAGAAGAACCACGCGCCAGGAGAAGGAAGAACGTTGGGGTCGATGTAGTCCAAAACGACATCAGAGTTAGTGGCCCAACCGCCCTGGTAGCGGATGTGGGACAGTGGCGCTCCAATGGCGTTTGCTGCAGAGGCTGCGCCCTTGCGTATACTGTGTGAAGTCCAGGAAGTGCCAGCAGGGGGGGCAGCGTTGACTAGGTTGACTGTTGTAGACAACCAGTCTGACATCGTAGTAGCAGTCCAAGGTTTCGACTGCTCAGCCACATTGACAGCCCAGAAGTTGGAGGTAGCCAAGCCAACAGTAACCAGGGGGACAGACTGGACGTTGTCGATGAAGTAGCGCAAGAGACGTGCCACTCGAGGGTGCTCGGACACTGGAAGGAGAAGTACGCGCAGGTCGTCAGGTCCCCGCCGGCCGGCGCGACCCTTCTCGCGGTAGATCTGCAAGGTGATGTTGTAGGTGTCGACATGCACATCTTGCACTCGACAGGAGACGCCAGTAAGGCCCCTGGCAAAGAACAGGAAGTTGACAACCGAGGCCAAGAGGGCTCGGTAGTCGAGGTGGGACTCTGGGTAAGGAGCAGACACAATCAGCTCGGCCTTTGAGACGAAGCGGTAAGCTACATCCGCAGGCAGAGGGACACGCAAAGGAGCAGCGTCCAGTCGACGCTGACGTAACATTAACCCACGTCTTGCCGAAGTGAGGTGTAGGCTGTCCTTGGCGATCGGGACGAGGTTGTGCAGCTCGAAGAAGGTGTTGATGGCAGACAGATAGGGCTGTAGCGAATTAGCTGCGATATGCCCTCGCTCCCCGATCCAGGCAACGTACCGAAGAACAGTAGCAGTAGTCGCCTCTAGCGGGCTGATGTTCTCGGAGTCGTGGCAGAACTCAGCGAACTGAGCCAACCTGCCGGCGTAGCTCTTGAGGGTCTGAGCGCTGAGGGAGCTGGAGAGCAAGTCGAGCGTCCGCTGGCCTAGCTCGTCTGAGCCGAACGCGTCCTGTAGTCGGGATCGCAGTGACGCAGCCCACGGAGCGACAGCTGCGGGCTCGTCGATTACGTAAGTGCGTCGTTTTACTGACAGAGTGCCACTGGCACGGCTACTGTTCGCAAAGTACTCGGCAGCAGCGGTTAGGTTCCCGGCGGTTGGCCGGTAGTTGCTGGACGGGTTTGCAGTAGCTCCAGTACGGGTTTGCGGGGCTAGGTTCAGGTAGGCGGGCCGCCCCGCGCGCCCTTCGCGCTCATAGCGCCTGTCCCGTGCGTAACGTACACGCGCGAAACTTGGTCGTTGCGAACCGGTTGTAACTCGTAGTGTAACAACCGACGAACGCAGAGATGGGGTTGTAAGAAAGGCGGATGGTTGAGCCGCCATGTGCAGGTGTGCGGATGGTTGAGCCGCACTCGGCTGTAGCTGTAAGAAGCGCCGCACCGAGGAAGGTCTAAATGAAGTCTGTAAGGTGGGGGGGTCAGGTCCTGACACAGGGCGCTCATCCCGCCGTTGAGCTGCAAGGGTGCGTCTTGCGGCGGTCACCGAAAGGTGGCCTCGCAAGGCTCCTGCAGCTCCGACGAACGGCGCCCCACACCGTCACTCGTGCTCACCTTCGCGGCCACGTCCACGTCCGCCGCCACGTCCTCGCCCACGCCCGCGACCTGCAGCTGCAGCCGCCACTCGAGAAGTAGCGGTCGCCTTGGCGCTGCTGGCGACGGTCGCCTCGAAAACACGACGCTCGTAGTCCCGCATGAGGTCCCCAATGATCGCGGAACCCAGATGCTCCGAAGCAGGCTGAAAATGCTGGGCTCGCAGCACATCCAGAACACCTTGGTCACCGTGCACACGCTTGATCTCATTGAGCTTCCGTAGGAAGGCCAGACGAAACCGAAACGCCTTGTCGATGGCCTCGGCGTGGTTCCGGGCTCTCGCGAGGTAGGGGGAGAAGTCCTGATTTGCAGTAGGGACGTAAGGCAACAGCTCGTCGAGCGCCACGAAAAGGGCGGCCATGTGGGCCCCGAAACACGACATCCACAAGTACTCCTCCTGGGCCGGCAGACGCCGGTCATCCTGCTTGAGGTACTCGTTCGTTAGGTCGGTGCTCAAAGGGAAAAGTCCAGGCACTCGGCTGACCGATCGAACGGCCTCGTAACCAGACTATGCTCTCTGCAGTAGCTCTGGCACCGCGAGGTAATCATCCTCGGCACTCACGGATTTTGCTCCGACACGGCCGCTCTGGGCTAGCTCTAGCAAGTCGGGGCGCTCTGCGGCTCCCCCGCTGCCTGTCGGCTGTCTCGCGAAGCGCTGCCCTGAGTCGGAGCCATGTGCCCCTTCTCCATCAACAACGCGATCACGAGCCGTCAATTGTGCCACAGCTGTAGCCAGCTCCCGCAGTAATGAAGACTAGGCCCTCATATCTGCGTTCAGCGACTGCAACGTCGGCTCAGCGACGGGTTCTTCTCCATCTGACATAGTAACGCACGGACGTACGGACGAGAATATCACACTCGGATGGCGAGCCGGGTGTGGTCTTGAACAACCTGGGGTGACCTTGCTCGCAACGGGTTACGAGACAGTTTTTACAGCGCTGCGTGGAACGCAGCGAAAACTGGAAGATGGCAGGCTCAGCTGTTCTGGCTGCTTTTATGTCTACTCGTGCTGCACCCAACAAGGGCGCAACAACAGTTACTAGTTCCCGTACCACTGCGCAGCACTTGTAGCTGAAAAGCGGTTAGGTCAAGGATGGAAACCCCATAAACTAGTTTAGATCAGATGTTGTACGATCGCCCTAGCGACCTGTACTACTACGCGACGGATGATCCCGGTACTTTGCGCGCCACCTACAGTCTCGTACGGGTGTACGCCAGGGTGATGTCCTGGCCCCGCTATACTTCTGCCTCGCTATCGCGGCCCAGTGCAAGCGGTTGTGGCTCGTACCGCCGCTGATACTTTTTGCCAGAGTTTTGCGGATGATTGCGGCGCGGCCACTGCCGCGGCCCACGTTCCGCGCGTTTTCGACGAGTACTGCACGGAGCTTTCCAAAGTCGGACTGGTGGTACAGGACAGTAAGACGCGGTACGTTCGTCACCCCGGCGACAGCGAGTCCGAGTTGCGGACAGTACGGGAGAAGTTGGCCCCGGGAGGATTTCGGACCCCGGCCGATGATCCTGTCCAGGATGGCGCCGTGTACCTGGGTGCTCCTATTAGCCATTACCCCGAGTGGATGACCGGCGCGTTGGGGCGGCGCCGGGAGGCCCACGCCACACTGTTGGAGCGCATCGCCTCCTTTGGCACGTCGGGATACGGCTGCCACCATGGGGCCATGCGGTTGCTGGTCGTATGCGCGGTGCGGCAGACTGGCTTCCTCAGCCGCATGATGCCGCCGTCGGAGCTGGACCCTTTCTTGGAGGCCGTGGACGCCGCCAACATTTCGGATGCGTTTTCGCTGCTTGGCCTGGACGCTTGCGACCAGTCTACACAGCGCATGGAGGCTGCAATCGTTCAGATGAGTATGCCCGCGGATTTTGGCGGTCTGAATCTGGCCTTGCTGCAGTCCGAGGCCCCTGCGGCGTTTTATTCCGCGCAATCGGTTGTCCTGCCAAAGCTGGTACGGGAGTACGGGCCCGCCCTTGGCCCCTTCTACGAGGCGGTCCGCGCCGAGGTGTCGTCTGTGGCTACGAGTGCTTTGCCATGGGCGCGTGAGACGCGCCGCGTGTACGAGACTGTACGGGCCCTAACCACGTTACCGCAAGAAGATGTGCGGCGCGCACGCGCGGCGTATGGGCACGCCCACGAGATCTTCGAGTTACTTACGGTCAGTAATGCTACGACCACCGCTGCATCGGATCTAGCAGCTGGTACTACGACCCGTACGGGTACGAGCACTAGCGGAGGATTGCGCGTCACCACATCTCCTTTTACGGCCACTCCTCTTGGAGTTGGTACTGGTGAGGCCGCCTCTGCTGCCCAGCAATTGCTTCATATCGGTGGTACGAGTACTGCCAATACCGTTACTACATGCGCTATTGTAGCTCTGAAGATACCGTCGCCGGGCGAATTAGTGGCACACCCTCCGTCAGCAGCCACTGTTTCCCTCCCGGAATCGCTGCCAGGTTCTGCTGCTCCGCCCTCGGGTACGGGTTCGGGTGCGACCTCCGATGATCAACCCACGACCATGGTTGTCCAACGCCACCTCAGCCGTGCGATTCGCTTGCGTGACTTCGTGGCCCTCGATCTCAGCTTCCAACGTACTGGTGCAGCGGCCTCGCGACTTGATACCCTGCGCTTGTACAGCGCGTGCGGGCCGGGCTCCCTATCGCTTTTCCAGTCGGATCACGAGTCCGCCCGCAAGATTCCCCATGCTGCTTATGCGGCCGCCGCTGCGCGGGTACTGGGCCTTTGCCCGCGCGGAGGTTCCGCGCTTGTCACTTGCCCTGGCCCAACGTGTGGTATTGATCCCTTATGGCTTCGCTCTACGGATGGCTCGAACCGGAGCGCTACGGATCGTGGATCATCTACCCATATGCCCCGTAGCGAACTACAAGCACCGCATGCATACCGCTTTGAAGAATCTGTGGGCATCTGTGACAATTGATGCGGGGGCGGTGCTTGACCGGGACCGCTCGGGAGCCGGCGACTTGACCCTTGAGACGAGTGGGCTGCGCCCAGCGGACCGCTCGCGGCCGTCGGACCTGACGCTGGCGGGGTGGGGAGGGGCAGCGTGCGATTACATGATCGACTTCGCGTGCGTGTCCTCCACGACCCCCACTTGGAGCAACGACCCCCGCTGGTGCATCCCGGGAATCGCGGCGACCGAGGCGGAGCATGCTAAGTTGGCAGCGGACCGTGCGTCTTCCGCCCCAGTGCAGGGTGTTCACCGGTACTACCTTTTTGTGGTTGAGGACCGCGGCCGACTCGGGAAGTCCGCTTTGACTGTGGTCTACATCTTCGCGGTGCTGTTGGCTGTGCGCAACTTCCCTGGCGGTCCTTCCGCCCCGACCTCTTGCTTTCTTCGTGGTCAATCCGTTCAGGCACTTCGAAACTTTGTCGCCGGCCAACCTGCTGAGTTCCGCCGTCACCTGTCGCGCACACGGCGGGGGCTGTTGCAGCGGGTCTCGGCTTGCGTGCATGGTACCCTGGGCGGCATTCTCTCTGCCGGTGTGCAGATGGCCAAGTCTGATGCGTGTGCTCGTGCCCACTCTGCGTCTTCTCATGTTACTGCTTCCACCCCGCAGTCGATGTAGAGGACCTTTCTGATTGCCTTTTATTTTGGTGATTTCCGATATCGCCTGGTGCTAGCTCGCCTGCTGCTAGCTCGCCTGCTGCTAGCTCATGTAATTATTACTTCAGAGCGCTGGCAATGCGAACGCTCGCTGCTCCATGGTATTTAAATCCTTACTGGTACTCGCTACTCGCTGCTGGTACTGCTGGTACTGGTGTGAATTACAAAAAGGGCAGTTCCCCAGAACTGTTGGTACTGGTGTGAATTACAAGAAGGGCAGTTCCCCAGAATTAGAAAATCAACACATCCAGCAAGCCGCCTAAAAGCGGCCCGCATCCCGCATAAGGCGGGATGGATGAGTGATGTGCACTGGTACTGGTACTCGCTACTCGCTGCTGGTAATGGGAAAAAAAACTGGTACCCGTACGTCAAAGCGCTGGCAACGCATACGCTCGCTGCTATTTTTAAATTACATCAGGGCTTTCACAAAAGCGCACTACAACAGAACTAACATCAACTATGAAAGGTTATCAGCAGAAGAGAGACATAAGCCCGAAACCAAGGTCGAGCAGGAGGACAGGGAGCCAAGAACCAAGAAGGAGCCAAGGGAACCACGAAGTCACTTAGCTGCCAGGAACTTAAGGAACCCCCGCCCCGGGGTAGGCTATCAGCTGCGGCGAGGACGCTTGCAGCCAATGACCCGGGTCATAGCAACACATGCCGACGAGCGACGCGACGCAGGCGCATGAGCACCATCACGTGCCGCACGCGCGGCCGCGACCCCGCCAAGAACGTTGTCTGCATGTGCCATGTTGATGAGCAAGGAGAAACGGCGGCGCCACGCAGACAAGAGCTGGCCGATTTTTTGGCCACAGTGTGCTTGGCTAGCTTTCGCGAGCTCCACCAAGAAAGCCTCGGCGTGCGGGGCCAGCGAGCCAAACTCGGAAACGGCGAAGGGAACAAAGCGAAGCATATTATACCGGCAGCGTTTCGGACACCCTCGTCATACTTCTGGATTTTGCGGCGCTCTGCAGCCCGCAAAGCAGTCATTGGATCCGAGGTTGACACGCCGAGGATAGGGGCCATGGTGGTATCGACAGCAACCGTGTTTCCGCGGATGCCGCCATACCCAAAAAGCCCAACATCGGCAGGCCGCCCGTCGCTGCCCTTCGGGAGAGAAACAAGCACCGACGGGTCCGTGAGGATCTGGACACCCACGCCCAGCGCGGACTTCACGTCGTGGCAAATGTCGGAAAGGCCATGTGCCGCCCACTCGTGTGCGGCGTGATTGGAGTCGCCCCCAGAGCAACGTGCCACGTGATCAGCGTATGCGACCGCCCAAGTTGAAGGAGTGAACTCCACGCCATCATCCTCAAACCGGGCAAGCATACCTTGTACCGAGAAGGAGCAAGAAGCACAAGAGCATGGCTCGCCAAGGGAGAGGACATGAGCCGCCGGAAGGCCAAATGGGCGGCAAGCGGCAACACGGAACATGGAATCGTAGTACTCAGGGGAACGCTCACGGACTTCACCAAGGTGACCCTCACTTGGAGGATCAGTCACCAGGAACGCCGTCGCAGAGCGTAAGAGGCGGCCTCGGAAGCGGTTGCTGTCAGGGCCGCTTGTGGGCATACGCGCAGCAAACTTTGCGAAACGGACCGTGTGAATGCGGTGGCTCAGGGTTTCCTGTACTTTCCGCATGGAGTGCAAGGGGAAGTCCGAGTAATGCGGGATAGCTTGGAGGTCGGCCGCCGAGCGCATTGCAGACGCCGGCTCAGCCCCGCTGCTGGTACTTCAAAGCGCTGGCAATGCAATTCGTGGAACTGTAGGCCAGTAATATAGAACCCGTTCTTTTAAAATTTTCTGAAAAATCGACGCATCGCTGACTCAACTGTCAAGATACTTCATATGTTTATAGATATACATACACGACATCTATATCTACACGAATATATGCGAATCCATGAACCGTATGAATGGATAAGGGCCCTGCTCCCTTTTCTCATAGCGGCGAAGCCGCTATACTTCGTTATGATATTACCGTTATCACTACCGATCTGCTGAATATACCGCCAAACAAATTCGCCCCCTTCAACATAAACACAACTAAATACGCCAACCATTGATGGTTAGCAAGGAAGCGTGCAACATGACCAGCGAGTCGTTAGATGGGTTGGGGCCCGTCGAACATTCTGCCTAAGGCGCACCTGCTGGCGGGCAAAGGCCTACCTCCTGCCGAAGACGGCCACACCGAATACGCCGACTACGAAACTGTCAAGCGGCAATATTTGGCCTCCCGACCAAATGGCGGTACCTGCATACCTCAGGGGATACTAAGGTGCGCAGCATCCCCCTACCCGCCCGCCCGCCTTCCTGCACATTGTAGCCTTCCCGCTTTGCAATCAGTGGGCTGGAAACAACCAGTCGGAAACAAGCCAGTCGTTATAGGGGATGAAGCCCAGTAGAACACCCCGCCTACGGCGCAGCCAGAACCACATGAGATCATGCACTGGCTTCTTGCCGAAGACGGCTACACCGAATATTTGGAAGTTTTCGGGCAGTGGCTCCTCTAAGTGAGAGAAAGGCACAGAAATCAGCACCGCCGAGGCTTGCCTTTTATCTGCCATGCTAGACGGTCGCGCACAAAGGCCCCACGCCGGCGGCTCCTCGCTGGCTCGACAAACCTTACGCTTCGGCCAAGGCTGAAAGTCGGCCTCGGCCTCGGCGTCGGTTGCAGTCGTAAAACGATGCTACTTCCGAGCACGCACGAATCCCGGGTTATGCTTGAACGGCAGCCTTTCGCCACCTACCCTTAGTGCCCTAGCAAAGCGCCGGAATTCTAGCAACGGCTTGAAATATTAAATGAAACACACGGCGTGGACGTATAGCATAAACGCCCTTTTTCCTTTGTCTTTTTTGGGGAAAGCAGCTCTGCAACCTTGCGTAGTTGGCGCCACGCTGGAGGCGCCATAGTATATGCCTTCGGGGAAGTGGCTCGTGTGCCACATAGCGGCAAGGTTAGAAAGCCGTAAAAATAAAAAAGGCGCACCACTTCATAATTACATCGCAGTAAGGTCGCCCCACTTGGCGAATGGCGTCGCCTCTTTCGAGGCCGGCTGCGATTCGTCGACAGCGTAGGCGATGGTGCGTCGTCACTCGTGCCAGCTTTTGCAGTCGAGGGGTGTAAACGGCTCAACCGCGGAGGTGATGGTGAGTGGAAGTGCTCGGAGCATCTTACAATGGGAGCAGCGAGCCGGGCTCGAGCTGCGGGGATTGTGGACATGAAGAGAGTGAAAGCAGGGCGCCCGGCGGGCCGAAATATAGACACGCGCGCGCAAAGACATGTGCCCGGCCGGTGCTAGGGTATCAGGCAGATTCCAACAGCGCCTCCCTCAATTGTACACGGGGGTCATCTCCGTCTGACCGCTGTGTGCAATTGGAACACTTTCAAATGATTGTAGTCTGGCGTAATACAGTACCGAATAGTAGCAGTAATCACTAGCGACTACCCTATACATCCTCGATAGCTTCCGGGCAACGCGCTCCCACGTGCACTGCACTCCATGCTGCAACGTCGCCCGGTTGTGTTGTCTTATACACCGGAGCTGGCTGGTGATGGGACCGCGAGGGCGTCATCTTCGTGCCCTTGGCGATGCCGGGCAGTGCGCTGCGCAAGATGCTTTTGGCAGCTCTCCGCGAGCGGCTGGGCTGCTGAGCACGAGCAGCCGGTAGCCAACGCAGTCGGGGGAGCACAAGGCGGGCTGCCCGTAGCTGAGCTGCCGGCACCAGCTATAGTCGCATTGCCTCGCCGACGCTAGCCCCATAGCGCACGCACGCCTCCAGGCGAAAGGGCCGATAGCCAACGCAGCTTGGGGAGCCCAGGCAGCTCGATCATACACAGGTTGCTCGTAGGCGGGCTGCTGATCCGGATGGTTCACTCGCCCTCCTCGCGGTCGCCACTACGCTCGCCGATGATGCAACGGCAGTAGCAGCCGCGCGCCGGGTGCGGCGCGCAAATTAGTGCTATCGCACGCCCAACCGCCGTACTGGCCGGCCTTGTCGGGCCTTGCATCGGGTTGGCCATGAAGATGACGCAGTAGGCGCAAGGGCCGTCGCGGCAGCCGCCAATAGGGTCCGCGAGTACGGTGTCGTAGATGCGCGTTCTCGCCAGGCGGCCCGCGAAGAAGTCGCCCCCTTCCGTTCTGCTGCGGAGTGTGAAGCACGAAGCACTGCACGAAACACAAAGCATTGCACGGCGAAGTGGTGCCCGCTACGCGGCCCTGCGTCAGCGGCAAGAGCACCACGTTGCTGCCTCCGGTAAGTGGGACCGGTGTGCGGGATGTGATAGGCGGGACCCAGGTAGGTAGGCGCATGGTTGGGTAGCCGTAGCCATGCTGCTCGTACGTAGACTGCTCGTAGGCGGGCTGCCTGGAGATGTGTGCTGCGATATTGGGAGCGCTCGTATTGCCCCATGCATGTACGCGCGGTCGACGAGTGGCCAACAGTACCACAACGGTCGTGCACTCCGCCATAGGTGGCAGGCGGGACGTGATCGGCGGGACCTGAGTAGGTAGGCGCCTGGGTGGTTCGCGTCTCGTTCTCGCTGCGACGATCTTGGATGGCTTCTAGATGACGCGCTCCGCGCTGAAACGCCCCATTGGTTTGAGGTTTCACTAAAAACAAAATCAAACAGCTAAGTACAGTGCTGGTTCGACAGAATGCCGGGGACTGGTTTGTTGAGCGCAGCCCCGGAGGCTGGCTCTCTCGGGTCGGTAGGCGGAACCCCGATACAATGTCGGGAGGGTTGTGTACTGGCCCCGGAGACTCACCGTGCTGCCCCCGCCCCTTGTGGGCTAGTTTTAGGCGCCCTTGTGGCAGCCCCCTCGGCCGTTTTTCGAACGACTCCGGACGCGCGCCGGACGCACGGACGTCTCCATGCACCCCGCTCGCGCCCACGTGACATGCATGTGAGGGCCCATAACCCAAACGGCTAAACCGCGGAGGTGATGGTGAGTGGAAGTGCTCGGAGCATCTTACAGTGGGAGCAACGAGCCGGGCTCGAGCTGGGGGGGGCTTTGGACATGAAGAGAGTGAAAGCAGAGCGCCCGGCGAACCGGGAGACAGGCACGCGCGCGCAATAAAGGCGCGCACGACATGTGCCCGGCCGGTGCCAGGGTATCGGCCGGTGCTAGGGTATCGGGCAGATTCCAACAGGATGTGGGGCGAACGTGCGATGGCGGCATCATTAGCAAGCCGAAAACTAGAAAGGTGCACAATTGCATTATATCGCAGCAATGCCGCCAAATAACTTGGCGAATAATGGCGTCGCCTCTTTCGAGGCCGGTTGCAGCTCCTCGGCAACGGGGGCAGGGGGTACGTCGCTCGTGCCAGCTTTTGCAGTCGGGGGCTGTGGGTGGAACGTGCGATAGCGGCACAATTAGCAAGCAAAAAACTTAAACAGCCCAACCTAGCCTTACATCGCAGCGAGGCCGCCCACCTTGGCGACTGGCGCCGGCTCTATTGCTTGAGGCCGGCTGCGACTCGTCGGCAGCGGGGGCAGGGGGTGCGTCGGTCATGTCAGCTTTTGCACTCGGGGGCTGTGGGTGGAACGTACAAAGGCGACATAATTAGCAAGCCGTAAAAATACATTAGTGCACCACCGAATTATATCGCAGCAAGGCCCCCTCCCTGATTGGCGATTGGCGGCGTCTCTTTCGAGGCCGGCTGCGACTCGGCCGCACCGGGGGCAGGGGATGCGTCGCTCGTGCCAGGTTTTGCAGTCGGGGACTGTGGGTGGAACGTGCGATGGCGGCATCCATAGCAAGCCGAAAACTACAAAAGCCCAACATGGCCTTACATTGCAGCAAGGCCGCCCACCTTGGCGACCGGCGTCGCCTCTTTTGAGGTTGGTTGCGACTCTTTGGCAGCGGGGGCGTGGGTGCGTCGCTTGTGCCAGCTTTTGCAGTTGGGGGCTGTGGGTCGAACGTGCGATGGCGCGACATAATTAGCAAGCCGAGAATTAAAACAGCCCAACATGGCCTTACATCGCAGCAAGGCCCCCCACCTTGGCGACTGGCGGCGTCTCTTTTGAGGCCGGCTGCGACTCGTCGGCAGCGGGGGCAGGGGGTGCGTCGCTAATGCCAGCTTTTATTGCAGTCGGGGGCTGTGGGTGGAACATGCGATGGAGACATAATTAGCAAGGCGTAAAAATACAAAAGTGCGCGCACCACAGCAGGCAAGCCCCCCCCCCCCCCCCCCCCCCCCCCCCATCCATCCTGCGTATTTTGAAGCTCTTACCTTGGGTATGGTGGTATTGACGCCGTTAGCCTCCGAGCCGATGGCATTAGGCATTTCCTCACCCCCGCCGAATATGGGCGCAAGTCCGGAGGGTGTGGCTGCCGACGCGCAGGCTCCTTGCCCGCCGCTCTCGCCAGCATGGCTATCGCCAGACGTAGGCCAACCCTCGGCCGCATCACCAACGGCAGCCAATCTCGGCGACATGTTTGCGGCTGGCGGGCCATGCCCTTGACCCGCGGCGAGCGGCCACGGTCGCGACGCGACGAGAACGTCGGGTGGGGGCAGGTCGAGCATACGCATCCCTTGGCGGTGAGGGACGGGCGGGCCTGTTGGCAATCTCTGGCGAGGGTGACCGCGTGCCGGGGGGGGAGGGGGGGGGTGCCCGGCACCTCCACCGGGATGAGGCCTAGCCCAACCTGCACAACAAGTAAGTAATAGCGTGAACTGCGTATCTAGAGAGGGCAGGGAATGCATGACAGGTAAGGCACATGGACGTAAGAGGCGGCAGCATGCCAACTTACTAGCCGTGCGGACCTACGCCGAAGGTGGGCGGAGTCCATTCCTGTCACGAATCCGGGGGTCTGCGCCATTTTGTGAGAGTTAAGACGTTGGGGGGCTGTGTCGCGTGGGTCCGTTTCTCTATGTATCTGTCTGCCACGCCCCTATTTGGGTTCTTGGCAGCCTTGGTGAAGGTGGAGAGGTGATACTACCATCTAACATTTCTACGAATGCACCCGTGTCTAGTAATACACCCGTTAACTCTGCAGCCTTCAAGGCCATGCTTAGCACCCTAAGCAGGGCCTATGACCGGACTTAGGGCCTCAAAGGGGTTCAATGTAACCCCTTGGAGGTCTGTGGTGCGTGGGTGTTGGCGAGGTGGTCAACGTTGTAGCCTGGCGAAGGGGGCTGCACCGGTGGGTCGATATCTTGATTAGCTTTTCGAGTTAACGCTCAATACCACCAAGCAGCTTGGCTCCTCCCCCCGCCTGCGAGCTACAACACACACCCCGTGCGTGACGTAGCCGCCCTCCACTGCCGTTGCCATAATTTTCCTCGCGGTTGCTTGGAATCCGCCACTACCGGCGATGGCGGAGCCAATTAGGCGGTCTACAAGGGGCGTGTGCGCCCAGCTCCTCGGTCGGACGCGATAGCCGATCACCGAGAACCCGCACTTGACAACCATCTTGCCCCGTCCTCACGCCCACTAGACTGTGCGTATACGTTACGAGGTACCACTCGTGATTTACATGCTTGACTGGCTGCATTCGGTTATGTATGCAGCCTTTCCGCGGCCAGCCGGCCGCGTCCGATGGTGCTGCGCAAAATCCCGAAGCCAGCGGCGGCAAGCCGGCCCCGCTTGTCCTGTGAGGTTCGGTCGTGTCTCGGCTAAACGCAAGGCCCTTGATCCCCCTGTCAACACCGTCCGCCGCTGCCCTTGTCGCCACCAAAGTATTGCATTGCACCTGAAACGTGCCCGAAAAGTGGGTACATATCCCAGCCTAAGCGATCACGTGGGGGGCACATTTTTGAGTCCAAGAATAAGACCGTTTTGACTCAAAAATGCCGTAGCCGGGGGAGGGGGGGGGGGCAAGACGTAGACATCTTCAGCGAGGTTAGCGTTGAGGAAAGCACAGGCGACGTCGAAATGGTACAACTCCCGGTCGAGTTGAGCTGCGAGAGCAATAGTGGTGCGCAAGGCGATAAAGCTGACGACTGGGGCATAGGTCTTGGTGTCATCGTAGTTCTCGCCGACAGTAAGTTGATAGCCGCGGACGACCACTCTGGGCTTGCGCTTGATGAGGTTGCCATCCTTGTCGTGTTTCTCCGCGAAGGCCCACGCTGTCTGTATGATTATTGCTTATGGGTTGTCACGTCGAAGCTCAGGGACGCTGACCCAAACAAAAGTCTCCATCTTGGTGATAGAGGCGATCTCCCGGTCCATGGACTGTTTCCAGTCATCGGGGTGATTGCTGGAGATGGCCTCCTTGTAGTTGCGCGGCGCCTTGGATACGCGGACAGTGGGTGCCGGTAGGGCGAGGGCGGCCATCCGTGCCGGGTAGGGGCGCACAACCTCCGCGATGGCGGATGCCACTAGCGCGGGGTGGTAGTCGCCGAGATCGACATAAGAGGAAGGCATGTGCGCCGATCCGCTGGAGTGGAGCTGGTAGTGCCGTGGCGTCCCCCTCTTGATGACGCGGAAGATACCGCTCGTCTTGATGCGAGATGGGGGCCCCTCCTGCGCCGAGTCAAGCGTTGCTGATGGTGGCATGGGTGGCGGTGCTTGGGGCCCCTCATGCTGGTCCAAGGGCTGCGGCTCATCCAGCAGGTGGTCATCGTCGGGAAATTGGAAGACTGGCATAGAGAGAGCCGGTGTGCTGGAGAAGGGTCGTGTTACCTCGTCAAAGACGACATCGCGTGTCACTGTTTCGCGCTTGGTAGCCGGGTTGCATATGGGGTAGCCGGCGGAGTCCTCATGGTGGCCAACGTAGATGCCCGGCCAGGATTTAGGTGTCATTTTTTCCTTGGCTGCCCTCATAGTCAAAGGGATGTTGACCCAGGCCACGCAGCCGAAAACATGCAGGTCGGTGAGGTTGGGCTTGCGGCCGGTCATCAGCGTGTAAGGTATGGCGTTGACGGACAAGCTCCACTGGCGGTTGCAGAGATAGACGGCGTGAAGATGCGCCGCCCAATCCCAAAAGGTGCGGTCGAGGCCGGCGTGGAGGAGCATGGCTTGGGCACACTCACCGATAGTGCGGAAAGAGCGCTCCGCCATGCCCGCCTGATGATGAGAGTGGGACGCGGTAAGCTCCAGCGCGATGTTGAGATCAGCGCATGCTTGACGGACCGGAGAGCCGGTATAAACTGCGCTGCGATCGGCACGTATGCGTTGAACGGTGTGACCCATGCCGAGCACAGCCGCATGGAGTTGATGGATGGCGCGGACGGCCTCGTCCTTGGTGCGCATAGTGATCGCTACCTTCACTCCAGTGTAGGAATCCATTGCGCCAAAGACATGCTGCGCGCCAGTGACCGACGGGCAAGGTTCCTTCCAGTCGTCGATGACCACGAGCACGTATGGCGCTGCCGCGCGTGGGGAGGGCTGCCGGTTGACCGACTGCTGGTGGGACTTAGCCTGGATGCATGATGGGCAGATGGCCTCTGGTGCCAAGTCGAGTGTCGGGATGGCGATGGCGTGCTTCTGGGTGAGTGCCATGTGGCGTGCACAGCGATGACCAAGTCGAAAATTATGCCACAGGGAGTGAGAAGCCGTCGGAGATGGCAGCGCCATGACCCCATGAGAGGGATCGTGGATGGGATGGAGCTTGATGCCGTATATGCCTGTGGTGCCGGGGTAGGGCTGAAGGTGGATTACTGCGCCATCTGGGGTGATCATGCTGTTGAGGAGGCGGCTGAAGTAGAAAGAGTAGCCATGCTTGCTGAGTTGATGGGTGCTGAGCAGGCGGCTAATGTTGGTGAGACCGACACTGGAGGTGATGTTGGGAGTATGGTAACAGTCTCGTGCCACAATGGTATATGGCATGCCGGTGATGTCCAGTGGTGCTGCCATTGTGGTGCCGATGCCGATTGCCGGTTGCCCGAAGCCGCCCACCAGAAATTGCTCCGCCGCAGGAATATCCATGTAGTAGATGTAGTCGGTGCGGTGGGCGTTAACGTGAGAGGATGCGCCCGAGTCGATGAGCACCCATGCCTCCTCGTCGCTGCTAATGACGGTGCCGTATGACGTGTGACAGACAGTGATGACGACTGGGGAAGGGGCGGCGCCGGAGACAGCCTTGATGTAGTTGCGCATGACGTTGAGATCGATGACTCCGCCGAGAAGTTTGCGCAGTGCCGCCTCGGAAAGGTGAGATGTGGGCAGATCCTCCAAGGTGAAGCCCATGGCGCGAGCGCGTAGAGCTGCAGGGGGTTCGCACCATCTGCCGTTGTCTGCCCAGGACCAGGGAACATCATGTTCGTATACCATGCCAGCGCCCGGCGGACCGTTGGTTTGCATGCGAAAGGCGTATGAGCCGGGGCGGGCGACGAACTTTGGAAAGTAGTCGGTTGTCACCACCGGAGCAAAGTGGGGCAACTCAGAGAGGCAGAGGTCCCACGGGCAGGGGCCGGGGTCGGTGAGCTCGATGGTGTTGATGTTGTTGATGTAGTTTTGGATGTCTGTTTGTGGAGCAATATTGGCCCACATGAGGGTGTCGCGGTGAGCTGCCGAGCCGCAGGCGGTCGCACGCATGATGTTGCCGGTGCCAAGTGAAGAGAGTATCTCAGGGAAGTCCAGCGCGCCTAGAACATTCTCCACAATATAGCGCACCGGTGTGGGCTGTGTAGTCATGTAGAAACGGATGAAACCGATGACGGAAGCAAAGGCCCGAGAGCGATGGTCTTGCCAGCCAAGGCGTGAACCCGCGCGTGACCATGGTTGACACGGTGGGCCTGACACGATGAGGGTGACCGGGCGAAGGGTCTATAGCGCCGTGATGGTGATGTCGTTGACGTCCATGGGGGTCCTAGCATGGCAATCCTGAAAAGCTGATGGGGGCAGAACGGTCCGGGTACTTGTCGCTGATGACATGTAGGCGATGTGTCCACATAGTACGAGCCTCGGGCGATGGGTCGGCGCCGGTGATCTTGTGGATGTGAAACCGCATTCTACTTGAGCCTCTACCTCAGATGCCGATGGGCCATGGCACGACGAAAAAAGACGGTCGATGACCAGAGAGGTGGGCAGCTGGAGGTTCGGCGCTGCGGTGAGGAGCGGTAGCGTTGGTGGCGGGTTGCCACGCAGGGCGCCTTGCTCCGCATAAAGGACGTGGGACGCCAACGCCGCTGAGGCTGGGAATGTGGGTGAGGTGAGGCATAGGGGTTGGGCTGGGGTGGGGACGGGTTGAGGGCGTTGCCAATTGATGTCGAACATGTGGATGGGGGGATCGAGAGGGTAGGGATGGGAATAAATGTTCCAGCGGGGGGGGTTGGGGGGGGGGATGTCGGGGGTATCGAAAATCGGAAAGGCGTCGGGGTGAGGGCGGGAGTGGTGGACACGCCATGGGTGTGAGAACGGGGACTCGAAGTCGTCATAAGAGTCGGAGTAGGGGACGTACCAGGGGTCATGTAAGTCATCCTCCGCGCTGTCCTCGCCCTTCCCCTCCTGTGCTCCGGTGGCCGCCCCTCCTGGGGCTGCGGTGGTGCAGGTGAGCATAATGGGCAGGCTGTTGTGATGCTGTGCCGATGGGGACACACCCATGAACGGGTAGGCCTCCCGGTGTCCCGTGGGCCGCTGGGTGAAGTTGTTGTTGGCATGCTGATGCCCATGGTGCTGATGTCCGGCCGGGGAGACGAGGCCGACCGGCTGTTGATGACGCTGCATGCCGTCGTTGCCGCCCTTGTTGGTCCAACGCTGCTGACGCTGAAGCCTGTCCTGATTGGTGTCGTTGTAGAAATTCCGACCCGGCGGCGCCTGATGACGGTAGTTGTCTCGCGGGTTGTGGCCATAGCTGGTGTTGACGCGACGCTCCGCAGGTTCGCGCTGATGACGGTCATAGCGAGGGCCGTTCATGGTGCCGGTCGGCGCGGTGTCATGTTGGATACGCAGGCCGTTGGCATGGCGCCTGGCCACACATTGCTGCTGGGTATGGCCCGGACGGTCACACCGTCTGCAGATAACGCTGGGGCTGGTGGTGTGCTGCGGGTCCCTGGGGTTGTAGGAATTGAGGTTTGGCGGGCACGCGCGGACGCGCTGCTGACGATGACGCTTGCGCGCCTCCATGTTCTGTCCGGCGCTGATGATGGTTGCCAGCTTCGCGTTGACAGTGGCCGCCGAGGTGGTGGTGTCGAGGATATGACCGTAGTCCGGGTGAAGGCCTGGGATGAGGTAGTTGGTGGCCACGTACTCGAAGGTCCACTGGCCATGTGCCTTGTTCAACAGATTCCAGAGGTTCTGGTGGCGCCAAACATACACGTGAAGTGGCTCATTCGGGAGCTTGCCCGCCGTGATCTCCTCCTCCAAGCGCTTGCGCTCCTCCATGGCTGAGCCTTGGAGCTCAGTAAGAAGGGCCTTCCAGGCTGTATATCCACACTTCCTGGATTCCATGCTGATGCTGTTGACGATGGCCAGTTCCATGAGATAATTCGCTGTTGCATGGCGCAGGGCTGCTAGGAGGATCATTTGCTCCTGACGGGTGCCTTTGCCCTTGGTGGTGTCCAAGTAGCCGGCGCTGCCGAGAGGGATCTTGATGGCTTGAGCGTTGTCCCGCGTAGAAAGGATGTTGTCCCGGATGGGGACGTTCTTGAGGTCGAGTGTCGGCTTCACTGCAGCCGGCTCGATATGTTGGGTGTCATCTGAGTCACAGACTGTCCGATGCCCCGTCTAGGCTGAAGGCGTCATCAGAATTGATATCATCACGGAAGTCAAGTGGTGGTGGGGCGTTGCCGGGGTCTGTCTTGATCGCACTCTGCCGAGCCAGATTGGCCAGGGGGTGTTTATCATGCCAGTGGTGATGCTGGTAGACATCGCGAAGGGATGATGGCGCACTTGTGCTGGAATATGTATAACTGTAGGGGTGGGCAGGTGGGAAGTAAAGTCTCGTCGCACGTCCACTCGTCGAAACGGGGTCCGCTTAACCGCGTTTAACGACTGCCAGGCGCGAGTAGTCGCCTGTATATATCGCGTCTAACGTTAGGCGTCACAGTACTTTAAACTTGGCGGTAAGGATTAGTACGGCAGCGGAGCCCTGCATCAAAGTACTATAGCGAGTAGCGGGTACTCGGTAGTCACGAGTGCACAAAATACGACACGAGTACACGAGTCACTGTACTTTACGGGAATCGCCGCCCTTCATATCTGCTATTAGGCGCGCGCCTCCTCACGAGTACGTGATCTAAACTAGTTTATGGGGTTTCCATCCTTGACCTAACCGCTTTTCAGCTACAAGTGCTGCGCAGTGGTACGGGAACTAGTAACTGTTGTTGCGCCCTTGTTGGGTGCAGCACGAGTAGACATAAAAGCAGCCAGAACAGCTGAGCCTGCCATCTTCCAGTTTTCGCTGCGTTCCACGCAGCGATGTAAAAACTGTCTCGTAACCCGTTGCGAGCAAGGTCACCCCAGGGTTTTCAAGACCACACCCGGCTCGCCACCCGAGTGTGATATTCTCGTCCGTACGTCCGTGCGTTACTATGTCAGATGGAGGAGAACCCGTCGCTGAGCCGACGTTGCAGTCGCTGAACGCAGATATGAGGGCCCAGTCTTCATTACTGCGAGAGCTGGCTACAGCTGTGGCACAATTGACGGCTCGTGATCGCGTTGTTGATGGAGAAGGGGCACATGGCTCCGGCTCAGGGCAGCGCTTCGCGAGACAGCCGACAGGCAGCGGGGGAGCCGCAGAGCGCCCCGACTTGCTAGAGCTAGCCCAGAGCGGCCGTGTCGGAGCAAAATCCGTGAGTGCCGAGGATGATTACCTCGCGGTGCCAGAGCTACTGCAGAGAGCAGAGTCTGGTTACGAGGCCGTTCGACCGGTCAGCCGAGTGCCTGGACCTTTTCCCTTTGAGCACCGACCTAACGAACGAGTACCTCAAGCAGGATGACCGGCGTCTGCCGGCCCAGGAGGAGTACTTGTGGATGTCGTGCTTCGGTGCCCACATGGCCGCCCTTTTCGTGGCGCTCGACGAGCTACTGCCCTACGTCCCTTCCAGCAACCAGGACTTCACCCCCTACCTCGCGAGAGCTCGGAACCACGCCGAGGCCATCGACAAGGCGTTTCGGTTTCGTTTGGCCTTCCTACGGAAGCTCAATGAGATCAAGCGTGTGCACGGTGACCAAGGTGTTCTGGATGTGCTGCGAGCCCAGCATTTTCAGCCTGCTTCGGAGCATCTGGGTTCTGCGATCTTTGGGGGCCTCATGCGGGACTACGAGCGTCGTGTCTTCGAGGCGACCGTTGCCAGCAGCGCCAAGGCGACCGCTACTTCTCGAGTGGCGGCTGCAGCTGCAGGTCGCGGACGTGGGCGAGGACGTGGCGGCGGACGTGGACGTGGGCGCGAAGGTGAGCACGAGTGACGGTGTGGGGCGCCGTTCGTCGGAGCTGCAGGAGCCTTGCGAGGCCACCTTTCGGTGACCGCCGCAAGACGCACCCTTGCAGCTCAACGGCGGGATGAGCGCCCTGTGTCAAGACCTGACCCCCCCACCTTACAGACTTCATTTAGACCTTCCTCGGTGCGGCGCTTCTTACAGCTACAGCCGAGTGCGGCTCAAACATCCGCACACCTGCACATGGCGGCTCAACCATCCGCCTTTCCTACAACCCCATCTCTGCGTTCGTCGGTTGTTACACTACAAGTTACAACCGGTTCGCAACGACCAAGTTTCGCGCGTGTACGTTACGCACGGGACAGGCGCTATGAGCGCGAAGGGCGCGCGGGGCGGCCCTCCTACCTGAACCTAGCCCCGCAAACCCGTACTGAAGCTACTGCAAACCCGTCCAGCAACTACCGGCCAACCGCCGGGAACCTAACCGCTGCTGCCGAGTACTTTGCGAACAGTAGCCGTGCCGGTGGCACTCTGTCAGTAAAACGACGCACTTACGTAATCGACGAGCCCGCAGCTATCGCTCCGTGGCCTGCGTCACTGCGATCCCGACTACAGGACGCGTTCGGCTCAGACGAGCTAGGCCAGCGGACGCTCGACCTGCTCTACAGCTCCCTCAGCGCTCAGACCCTCAAGAGCTACGCCGGCAGGTTGGCTCAGTTCGCTGAGTTCTGCCACGACTCCGAGAACATCAGCCCGCTAGAGGCGACTACTGCTACTGTTGTTCGGTACGTTGCCTGGATCGGGGAGCGAGGGCATATCGCAGCTAAGTCGCTGCAGCCCTATCTGTCTGCCATCAACACCTTCTTCGAGCTGCACAACCTCGTCCCGATCGCCAAGGACAGCCTACACCTCACTTCGGCAAGACGTGGGTTAATGTTACGTCAGCGTCGACTGGACGCTGCCCCTCTGCGTGTCCCTCTGCCTGCGGATGTGGCTTACCGCTTCGTCTCAAAGGCCGAGCTAATTGTGTCTGCTCCTTACCTAGAGTCCCACTTCGACTACCGAGCCCTCTTGGCCTCGGTTGTCAACTTCCTGTTCTTTGCCAGGGGCCTTACTGGCGTCTCCTGTCGAGTGCAAGATGTGCATGTCGACACCTACAACATCACCTTGCAGATCTACCGCGAGAAGGGCCGCGCCGGCCGGCGGGGACCTGACGACCTGCGCGTACTTCTCCTTCCAGTGTCCGAGCACCCTCGAGTGGCACGTCTCTTGCGCTACTTCATCGACAACGTCCAGTCTGTCCCCCTGGTTACTGTTGGCTTGGCTACCTCCAACTTCTGGGCTGTCAATGTGGCTGAGCAGTCAAAACCTTGGACTGCTGCTACGATGTCAGACTGGTTGTCTACAGCAGTCAACCTAGTCAACGCTGCCCCCCCTGCTGGCACTTCCTGGACTTCACACAGTCTACGCAAGGGCGCAGCCTCTGCAGCAAACGCCATTGGAGTGCCACTGTCCCACATCCGCTACCAGGGCGGTTGGGCCACTAACTCTGATGTCGTTCTGGACTACATCGACCCCAACGTTCTTCCTTCTCCTGGCGCGTGGTTCTTCTTTGGACACATCGCCCCCCTCCGCCACTTCCAAGTCCAACAGGACTCCGCAGCGGTGGCCTTCCCAGTGCCTCCTTCATGACTTGGCGCTACCCCTTCTCCGTCAATCCACCGCTCTCTCCGTTCGCTCAAGACTGGCAAAACCAGACTCAACTTTGAAATGATCTAAACTAGTTAATGGGGTTTCCATCCTTGACCTAACCGCTTTTCAGCTACAAGTGCTGCGCAGTGGTACGGGAACTAGTAACTGTTGTTGCGCCCTTGTTGGGTGCAGCACGAGTAGACATAAAAGCAGCCAGAACAGCTGAGCCTGCCATCTTCCAGTTTTCGCTGCGTTCCACGCAGCGCCCCCCCTGACTCCGTTTTCCCTCCACGCTTTTCGCTAAACCTTCCTGCCAATTTCGGCTCTTGACCGTGTAAAACAGCCTGCGCGACCTTTTTGGCAAAACCAGACTCAACTTTGAAACGCGGAAGATACCCGCGTGATGACGAGTGATGATAACGAGCAGGCGGGGCAGTACGGTACTGGTCGATACACAACAAAGGCTGCAAAAATGCATTACACGGTAGTCATGGTTGGTTTTGTGATTTAATGAAGGTGAGGTGCCAAGCTGGATCAGCGGCCAATGAGCGTCGAGCTTCGGGATGTGGTTAAGCGGACATGGGCGCGCCTACTCCTAGCTGGCAAATTTAACGTTAAGGCACCGGACATTTCGGATTTATGGCGGAGGGGTCGGCAACTGCATAAAGTATTAGGGAAATACTAGAAATTTAATTACAATGGGTCTACTACCGCCCCCGGCCCGTGCCCGCCCCCCATGGCCTGCGGCCGGCTGGCTCCGCTGCCGCCGGCCTCTTCCTGGCGCCGGCATGTGGTGTTATGCCCGCTGTCGGCTCGGGTGCTGACTGCCCCTTGTTGCCTGCAGATACTTCTGCGGGCATGCTATTCATGGCAGCTCCTGCCATCTGCTGCGCCCCGCGGCTAAGGAGCTTGTTTGACGGGGCTGGCACGATGCCGCCGCGCGCTCCCGTTGCGCTTGCTTCCTTTGGCGTCCAGCCTGCATTCTCGCAGTAGCGTCCTGAAGCGCCGGGGATCTAGCCGCACGGGGAACATGAGCTCGTCGAGCGAGCGGGGGAGGGGGGCTGTAGCCGGTAGACAGGTCTTGCACCGGAACGCCGTTCTGGTCGATTCCGGACTGCGGTAGTGATGAAAGAAAAAACACTAAGTCGCCGACACTCGGGCAGCGACAACATCAGCAGCTACACTTTGAGCAAGTAAACCGGCCGGCAAGCGCACCTTTGCACTGGGGATGCAAAGAACCCTTGCTGCATGCGTCGGCTTCATCGATTTAAGCAAGGCAGCTTGCTCCTCCTCCACGGTCAATTAGGGTGGGCAGACGGGCCGTTCAGCTTGACCAGTCAAAAACGCTCGACGTGTCATCGGCGCTGACTGTCGTGAGGTAGTAGCGCAAGGGCGGGCCGCGCGGGACAGGCGGGGGCTCGCGTGCTCCTCTCGGCAGCATGATATCTTCCCACGACGCGTCATCCGTCCCGGCAGCGGCATGGAAGGTGCTGACGGAGGCCATGGTGGCACGGGGGGCGAGCAGGGCGATCTGCTCTTCATGCGAAGCGGTCAGCATAAATAGGCGAAGCATCGAGCGAGGAAGTGCCGAAGAGTGAAAGTGCGCGCGCGGCTGGTGGCTAATCACGTACTTTACATCATTGCATCAGTCTCGAGTAGTAATGGTACCTCGGTACCCGGGGCGTCACAATAACATTATCAATGACACTACGATGCATCTGCTGTTGTATGTAATGCACAACGCGTTTCACATGAATCTTATTGCTGAACAGATTACATGCATATCAACATACATACCACAAATGACATGAAATTCACAAAAGTACAGATGTGTATAACGGCAAAGACAAATGCAAACTTTTGTGTCAACATCGGTTGACAATACCTGCTCGCGACGATACTGAAGTACACCGCGGCATCCATGCGTAACATTGACCCATGTTGTCAGTATCAGAAAAAATATGTTGTGAGTGTGTCAGGAAAATTAGTGAAGCATGCATGTGCAAGCATAATGCAGATTGGCCATGTTTCGTAAGATAGTATTGCTTAACATTACATTTGGAAACCCTAGACCCAACCGACGCCTATATGTATCATGCGCCTGCCATACTACGCAACTGCTCCCGCAACATATGGATATGCTCAATTTTCACACGCCACGGTTGCTGCGTATATGCTACTACTGCATGGCATCAACACCGCCATCATCCTCATCGAGGGCGGCGATGTCGTAGGCATGGGAGTGCTTCCAGTAGGAGCACCACCCGTGCCGGGCTACACTATCAGCATCAGCGCAAAGTGCAGGAAAGCAACAACATGTAAGATGCTTCAGCAATAATATATAACATAGGTGGCCCATCACATGATCATCTGCCTCGGCACAGCGTCACCAGCGGCCCTTTGCCGCCGCCCCCTGCCGGCAATGCTGATGGCCTCTGTCCATGTATATGTGACAAGTCTGCCATACACAATCCTGGGCGGGAAGACAAAGTCATGCTGGAAGACAGTGTTGATCGGGCCCTCCCACAGTCCAGTGCTCATAGGCGTTGATAGCAACGCATCTCCAACTGCAAACACAACGGGAGGCGAAGTCATCGCGCTGATTTTGAGGTGGCGCTCAGCGACAACGAAATACATGTTACCTTGACCTACAAGCTACGGGCAGCTACGAAGGTATTCTTCGCAGCCTTCATGGACATCGCGGCAGCAAAGGACATCACTCCGTGCATGAAGTTGCATGACGGCAATTTCCCGGTGGATAGAACTGCATGGCACCTTGACGCACTGAGTGCTCAGTGCATGGAGCACTGCAAACATGGAGATCAAGGAGGGCTTCCGCAACGGCAGCAACCAACAGCCCCAGCACCTGCTCAAGTCCGGCAAGGTGATGCTCTCCATGACTGGCCAAGTCACGACGCGCATGACCTTGATCGCGCACCACCGTGACATGCATGGACCGCCCATCGTGCACAGCCCCACCTGCCCAAGGCAAAGGCGTGTGCCGTGAAGGCAGAGATGGCAGAGAAAGCGGCGACGAAGCGAAGGAAGATGTGAATGCATTAATTACATCTAGTGAGCGTGTCCCTTCCCCCTCCTCGCCCTTATTGGATTTGCCATAGACAACCATGTCACATGAGCGGCAGGTGCTCGGCTCACCGCTGCCCTCAGCCCCCCTCACCGATGTTGAACGCCTCGCCTCCCGCCTCCATCGATCGTTGCTTTCGCGCCCCGCCCTCCTCTGCATGAAGTACTTCTTTTCATATGGCCCGCACTTTACCGCATCCCAGCTGTCAATGCTGTCGTAGCTTTCAGAACTGCGCCGATGTGCGGGGCGCTGAATAGTCGCCTTCGCTGGTGTTGTCTGAGATACCGCTCACTCTCGCTCCATGCGCTCCTGCCACTCCGTAGCGCGCAGCTTCCGAGCGCGCTCACCCAGCTCACGCGCACGCTCTGAGCGCACAGTTCGGAGCGCCTACTGTTCCAGCTTGTCTGCCTCGCTCTTGCCCGGCAGCGCCTCCCACCGGAATACATAGCCACCCGTCTCTATGGGAAGCGGTGGCGGGATTGGTGCGTTAAATCCCAGCCCATCACATCGCGCAGAGCATCGCTATCGTCCATCGGGTGCATGAAATGCGCCTCGCACAGCGCATGCAGCTCGCGCATTGCGTATACTTTGGGATCATCGAAGGCAATGAGGAAGGGCGATGCCTTTGGATCACTTGGGCCCACTGAGTAGCCAACTGGCAGCTCCATGTGGTGGCCGTGGCCGTTCATGCGGTCGTACATCACCTCGGTCACCGCCGAGACCAACGCCTCCTCGCCTACCACTGGTAGGCCGTCTACTGTGGTGGACTTGCCACACTTCCGGCAGAATTCGGAGGCGGCGGGCTGGTGGCCGAAACGACCATAACGCACCGAGCGCAGTTCTCGCGTCGCGCCATATCGTTGGGGCGCTGCGTCGGCGCGAAGGGTTTTCAGCCTCCAACCCGATGTAGCATCAACGGACGATGCGAGAGAACAACGGAGGAACTCAAAAATCCGCCACGGCAACGACCTCAGCTTCCCCTCCCTCTAGCGATATCTATAGGGATGTGCAGCGATGTATGTGCAGGGATGTGCAGGGATTTGCAACGGATGTCCAGCGGATGTGCAGGGATGTGCAAGGATGTGCAGCGATGTATGTGCAGGGATGTGCAACGGATGTCCAGCGGATGTGCAGGGATGTGCAGCGATGTGCAACGGATGTCCAGCGGATGTGCAGGGATGTGCAAGGATGTGCAGCGATGTATGTGCAGGGATGTGCAGGGATGTGCAACGGATGTTTAGCGGATGTGCAGGGATGTGCAGCGATGTGAC
>VCJN01000395.1:0-13464 GCA_006384855.1 Tetraselmis striata
CGGCTAGATCCATGATGGTCATCAACTTCGCTCCTCTGGACGCTTGAAGTTCTCTATACTGAAAGCATATACTGTCACGTAATTGATGCCGAGATCCAGGCACCATTGAAGAGCATCGACTAACTTGGGTTGGGCGGGAGGGGGGGGGGGGGGGGGGGGGGGGGGGGGTTAGAGCTTGGCTGCAGTCTCTCGGATTTGTAGGCTTAGACACCATACACAAGAGCCGTTAGCCACACGCACGCACTTACTCTGTCGTACCCCTCCCTGTGGCCTTGGGCGCGAGACATGCAGTTACGGACAGCAAACCGCCGATTTCCATCCATGATGAACGCCACATGCTGGGGAATTGCGCCGCCTTTCAAGGCCCATACCACAAACCGTCTGGCCAGGGCAGTCGCTGAATGAAGTAGTGCCGTGGGGGCGCACAGCAGGGTTTGCATAAGAGTGCCGGCCATTGCCTGATCTGGCGGAGTGGTGACAACGGGAGAAAGCGGTTGTCGTCTCAGTTTGACAAGGTGGTAGAAAGGCGTGGTTGCATCCGACTACTCGTAGGCAGAGGTGGAAGCATGCGCGTGGCGTTTACAGCCAGTAGTAGTTCCCCCCCCCCCCCCCCCCCCCCCCCCCCCCCCCCCCCCCCCCCCCCCCCCCCCCCCCCGACTTACAGCAGCTGTCCAGGACAGACGCCAAACGAGATGGTGCTGTCTTGCGGGCGGCTGCCTCGGTACTGGCGGTGTTCCTGCGCAAGTTGGCTGTTTCTGGCAGCATAGACGTGACTGGTGCCTGGCGTAGCAGCGGGGCAGCATACAGGCTTTCGCGAGCGCAGTACGATCCGCTCCACCCTGCTCCCTCAGGAGCAGTGGTCGGTTAAACTTTTTGGTCACAGGGAGAGCGTCCAGAGAATGCACGCAAAGTACTGGGGAAGGGAAAAGCCTACATTTAAGCAGAACCCAGCGGTCGGTCCTCGCGCGGTTTTGGGTTTATATCGCGAGCTCTTTTCGCGAAAATACAATTCGCGAACTCGTCGGGGGAAGCGCAAAGTGCAACGCGAGCAGAGACCAGGCGAGAAACCGCGAGTGAATTCGCGAAGGGTTCGTGAGGGGTTCGCGAACCCAACGAGTCATCACGGTGAACATTTTTGGGGCTCAACTCGCAAGCACGACTCCTCGTATCCGTATGTACCCTGTAGCGACTACTGCGGTAGTCTAGAGACGACTGCACTTCCCTTACCCCTTTATTCTGTTAGTTACATGAGCTAGCTGGAAAAGGCGATCAGGAAACCACCCGAATGGACAATAGAATACGTCCACTACAACAATTGCGAGGTGGAAGCAGCACCAGAAAAGGGTGCGGAATGAGCACTCACGGGCAAACGCATCAGACTTGGCCGTATGCACTCTGGCAGAGGGAATGCCGCCCAAGGTACCATGTACGCAAGCATAGACTCGATGCAACAACCCCCGCCACTTGCGCGCGACATGTGATGGCGATACTCAACGGGCTGGCTGGCAACAAAGTTCCGAAGGGCCTGGACGGACTAACCTAGAAGGAAGCATGAAGTCCGGGCGGAAGGACCGCCGGGGAAGTTGCGCAAAGCAAGTGACACCGCGAAGATGTAGACCACTGTTAAAGCGGATTTTCCGAGGCGGCCGCGGTCCTCAACCACAAAAGGGTAGTACCGGTGAGCACCCTGCACCGGCGGGGCGGAAGACGCCCGGTCCGCCGCTAGCTTGTTGCGCTCCGCCTCGGTCGCCGCGATCCCCGGGGTGCACCAGCATGGGTCGTTGCCTCAAGTGGGGGTCGTGGAGGACACGCTCGCGAAATCGATCATGAAATCGACGCACGCTGCCCCCCCCCCCCCCCCCCCACCCCGCAAGCGTCAAATCTGACGGCCGCGAGCGGTCCGCTGGGCGCAACCCACTCGTCTCAAGGGTCAAGTCGCCGACTCCCGAGCGGTCCCGGTCGAGCACCGCCCCCCGCTTCGATCACCACGGACGCCCACATATTTTTCAAAGCGGTATGCATGCGGTGCTTGTAGTTCGCAACGGGGCATATGGGCAGATGATCAACGACGAAATCCGTGTCATTCCGGTTCGAGCCATCCGTAGAGCGAAGCCATAAGGACTCAATCCCACACGTGGGGCCAGGACATGTGACAAGCGCGGAACGCTTGCACGGGCGAAGGCCCAGCACCCGCGCAGCGGCAGCCGAATAAGCAGCATGGGGAATCTTGCGGGCTGACTCGTGATCCGATTGGAAAAGCGATGATAGGGAGCCCGGCCCGCACACGATGTACAAGCGCAGGGTATCAAGGCGCGAGGCCGCGGCACCCAGCATACGCTGGAAGCCAATAGCGAGTGCCACGAAGTCACGCAAGCGAATCGCACAGCCGAGGTGGCGTTAGACAACCATGGTCGTCGTGGGTTGATCATCGGAGGCAGCACCCGTACCCGTACCCGAAGGCGGAGTTGTAGTACCGCTTGGCTGAGGTTCTAGTAAGAAAATAGACGCCACTAACGGAAGGGGTGCCACTATTTCGCGGGGCGACGGTATCTTGAGAGCTACATAAGCGCATGTAGTAACGGTATTGACAGTACTCGTACCACCGATAGGAAGCATAGACAGCCTCACCAGTACCAACTCCATGGGGAGTGGCCGTAAAAGGAGATGTATGTAGTGACGCGCAGTCCTCTGCTAGTGCTCGTACCCGTACGGGCCATAAAATGAAATGAAATTGAAATTGATTACAACGTGCTAGCTTGCCGCTCTCCACCGCCCAGACTGAGTTACTCTTAGGGCATGCCATCTCTAACCATAGTAGGGAACACATATAGCGTAAGTACAGCTCAGGCTTCCGGCCATCCTCTTTCGTTTCCAAGCCCCGTCTCCTTCCATCACGTGATCAGTAGCAGTGATGTTTTCGGATATCTACCTGTAGTCGCCAGTACGAGCGACTACCGCTATTTGAGGCAGTACGGGGATTACGAATGCAGTACTCGCCCCACCCCCGAAAAGGTTTTCATGTACATTGGTGATGGACCGGCACTGCGCAATCTTCGGTCGTCGTGCGTCTTGGGTCCACCTGCCGCCATCGCTGAAAATATCCTGCGGGTCGCAGTGCTGATCGCCCAACCACGCCGGTTGTGGCGGTCCGCCGGCCTCGTGGCCGCGGTCCGCCGATGCTGCCTCCATCTCGTCCGCCTGAGCTCTTGCGGTAGGATCCCCAAGGGGGTATGAGGGGGAAAGGCGGGCACCCCCCCCCCCCCCCCCCCCGTCCGCGTGTCGTCGCTCCGTGGTCGGCAGGCCGGTCGTGCTCGCCCGCGCGCCGCTCGCTCGCCTCCGCAGTGCGCCTCGTCGCTGTAGCCGCCCGTCCAGGGTCAGACCGAGCTGACCGCCAGCTGACTCCTCCCGATGCATGGCTCCGACTCCCTCAGGGCACTCCTGTCTTCTGGCTCCTGAGTCGCTGCCGTGCCCGGCCTCTCCGCCCCCGAACGCCCGCCCCGCCTTTAAGTGCCGGGCTCCTGTCTCCTCGCGCTCGCCGCCCTCGCCCGTTCTCACGGGACGGCTGAGGGTTTCCCGGGTGTTCCGAACGGGCCGGCCGCAGGGCGCCGCCGAACACTCCGCTGTACTAGGCCGGGATTCGAGTGATTCACAAGTGGAACACATACGGAGGGTGTTCACCATATCTTCTGCAGGTCAGTCGCGGGTCGTACCGAGGTACGAGAGCACGATTTTATTTCGAACAGCCCTCGCGAGTAGGCTGCCCTCGTCCGAGTCGTACATACCCCCCTCCCCACCCGTAGGCGGATCTCGGAGAGGCCGACGCGAGGCCGAGGTCATACATGAATTATTTTAGCAGCCCCCCGTACAGGGCTGCTGCCCGGCGGCGCCAGCAGGCGCTGCCAAGGCTACGAGCATTATTTAAAAAACCCCTTGTGTAGGGCTCCCCGGTCGTCGCAGGATCCAAGGACCCGCCACAACCGGCCACCCCGCTCAGCCCCCTGCCGCACCCAGCCGGGTACGGGTCTTCGGGGTTACCAGCTAGCGCCCACCATGTGGAGGTGGGAGTGGTGCCGCCGAGCCTGCCGCACCCAAGATCATCCGCTCCTAGTGGGCCGCTGCTTGGCGGCGGGCGCCTACTGCTATGTACTCTACAATGTTGTACCATGTACTGCTGGAGCCGAAATCGAAATTGAAATTGATTACAACTGCTAGTCTGCTGCACCCACTAGCCCAGACTGAGTTGTTCTTAGGACCCGCTATCTCTGACCATGGTAGGGAACATTAGGTGTAATTACAGCTCAAGCTAATGGCCTTCCTCCAGTGTGCCCAAGCCCCTCCTCCTTCCAGTGGGCTGAAGCTAGGACAGCAGCGCCCCACTCATGTCTCAACCTAAGTCATGCCTATCCCATTCAGAGCTCAGCATGCAAGGTGAGATGGGGGAAGGGGGACGACCGGAATAACTATGTGGTGCTGAGTATTTATTCACCGCTGAGCCGGCTAGCATGATTGGTGGGGGTTGCGATGCCCTCCGTCATGTAATTGGGTAGGTGGTGTCTATGGTGGTTGTGGGAGTCAGCACGGTGTGTTCTGTGTGTGTGTGTGTGTGTGTGTGTGTGTGGTGAGTTTTTGGGTGTCTGTTGGTGTATGAGTTGCACCGGGCATGGTTAGTGGTGGGCGGTGTTCTTGAGTCAGTCGGCTTGGCTGTTGCTGCGGTGGCTCTCTCAGCAGCTTACTGGTGAGAGCTGCTAGGCGGGTGGGCTGCATCATCGTCTGTTACCCATTCGCCGTCTGAGTCGCGTGTGCCCGAGAGGCGTGGCTTGCTCCTGCTGCGGTTGCGGGTGGCTCCGTCCGAGCGGCTACGGCCCCTGAGCTACTTCTCCGTATGTTTGGCTGTTGTGGCTGCCTTGCCCTTGCCTGCTGGGTTGGGCTGGCTGGGTTGACGTTCCAGCTGGATGCAGAGGCGTTGTGGGTGGCGCAGCTGGTGTGACTCCGCGGCGAGGCGCTGGAGCCGACGAAGGAGCAAAGAACTGGCGACTGAGGCGAACGAGAACGAGTACAAGCCAAGCCAAGTACGAGTACGAGCACAACGACTGCGAGTACAGGCGAAGGCGAAGTACTAGTACGAGATCGACGAGGCGACAGTACGAGCGACTACGAGGCGACCAGGAAGTGCAGGACAGCATTTCGAGTATCTGTAGGGTGCGATTAACCTGTACGTACGCCTGCGTATCTGCAGCCGCGCGATTGTCGTGCGCGCTAGTGTCACATGCTAGCGGATGATGACACCTAGCGTTAGATAGGGCGATGCCTTAGGAGTATCTTAGCAGTAGGTACTAGAACCTACTTAAACCATCTAGAACGCTCTTGCATGTGTGAGTAACTTCTTGTGTGTGCATGATAGCCAATGAATATACCGCTGTGCTGCGGACATACAAAGGTGCTAGGAACCCGTCTATAGTTAGATGTGTGATACTAAAATAGCGACGGGCCGCGGGTTAGGACCGCAAACGCCGATTTTAGTAGTAGTCTAGTAGTTACACGCAGCACAAGTGGCGGGAATTGGAATCAATACGCAACGCACGGAATGACGGAAACCATCAACTATGAATAGGCCGGCAAACCCACCGCCGGGCCAGTCACCGAGGTTACCGAGTTCCGGTACTGTAAGAATCCCTTTTCCCAAATCTCCGCTCATTATTCCTAGCCGTGTGGAATAACGATCCAATGGGCCCTCAGACTTAGCTCCTGATTTAGGACTATCTATGGCTAGACGACTATTCGGCCCAAGTCCAAAGGGGGCTGTAACACCTACGGGTCGTAGTACCAGCTGACGGATCCGGTGCAACGGTGGTCGTAGCATTACCGACCGTACGTAACTCGAACGTCTCGTGGGCGTGCCCTTACGCGGCGCGTGCGCGCTGCACATTTGCTTGTGGTAACGTGGTAAGGGCCCGTACAGTCTCGTATACGCGGCGCGTCTCGAGCGCCCATGGCAAAGCACTCGTAGCCACGGACGACACCTCCGCGCGAACCGCCTCGTACAAGGGGCCGAGGGCGGGCCCGTACTCCCGTACCAGCTTTGGCAGCATGACAACCGACTGCGCGGAATAAAACGCGGCGGGAGCCGCAGACTACAGCAAGGCCATATTCAAACCGCCGAAATCCGCGGGCATACTCATCATCTGGACGATCGCAGCCTCCATGCGCGGTGTAGAGTGGCCGCAAGCGTCCAATCCAAGCAACGGAAACGCAGCCGACGTGTTGGCGGCGTCCGCAGCCTCCAAGAAATGGTTCAGCTCCGACGGTGGCATCATGCGGCTGAGGAAGCCGGTCTGCCGCACCGCGCATACGACCAGTAGCCGCATGGCCACATGGTGGCAGCCGTATCCCGACGTGCCAGCAAAGGAGGCGATGCGCTCCAACAATGCGGCGTGGGCCACCCGGAGCCGCCCCAACGCATTGGTCATCCACCCGGGGTAATGGATGTGAGGAGCAGTGGAGCACCCAGTTACACGGCGCCATCTTGGACAGGGTCGTCGGCCGGGGTACGAAACCCTTCTCGGGCCAACTTCGCCCGCACTGCCCGCAACTCGGCCTCGCTGTCACCGGGGTGACGAACGTACCGCGTCTTACTGTCATGTACCTCCTGTCCGAGTTTAAAAAGCTCCGTACAATACTCGTCAAAAACTCGCGGAACGTGAGCCGCGGCAGTAGCCGCGCGGCAATCATCCGCGAACCTCTTGCAAAAAGTATCAGCACGGTATGAGCCACAACCGCTTGCACCGGGCCCGCGATAGCGAGGCAGAAATATAGCGGGGCCAATATGTCACCCTTGTGCACACCCGTACGAGACTGTAGGGTGGCGCGCAAAGTACCGGGATCATCCGGCGCGTAGTAGTACATGTCGCTAGGACGATCGTACAACATGAGGAAGAAAGGGATCATGCCATGTAAACGCCGGTGCTGAAGCAAGCCATAAAGTATCACACCCCGGGATACCTCATTGAAAGCATTCCGAATATCCAGGAGTAGTAGCCCTTTCCCGCCAGTATCACGCCCGCCGAAAAGCTGCAACGCCACCCGCATGCTCATATACGCCGTCTCACAGCCAGCTCCCGACTGAAAGCTGCGTTGTACCGGGCCCATGGCCTCCCGCGCATCCGCACCCACATGCACGAGAGCGTGGGTGGAGGCCAGGCGCACCAGCACGGAGCCGCCGCCAAGCGGGCGTACTCACAGCGGCTCGCCGGTCTTCGCCCGCTCCTCGCGCGCGGCGGGGCGTCCTTGTGGAGCGCAAAGACGGTGCCACTCGCCAAGAAAGCCGCAGTGCGCGAGTGGCACCGCCCCGCCAGGCAACGGTTCACCCACATGCGCCATGAAGGTACGTCTAGGTCCTTGATGTGCTCCCAACGCCACCAGTCCACATGCCCAACGGAAAGGCGGGGAGCACGGCGCAAAACCCGCCTCTGGTCCTCCCCCCACCGCCGAACCTCATCCGCATTGCCACCCCCCGACGGCGGCGTCCGCCGCAGGTCCGGCGGCTCTTCGGGAGTGGAGTACTCCGGGTCGGTGGGAGCATGAGGCGGATGGAGGGCTTCAAGGGGCGTCGGACACCATACCGAGGTCGGCGGTGTCTAGCGCGTGGCGAGCGCGGCGCAACTCCTGCACGGCGGTGAGTTTCGCCGCCTGGCGGTGAGCATCTACCACCGCCGGCGGCACCCCATCCGCCGCATCATCAGCGCCCCCCTCCGCAGCCTATGCAGAAGCCGCCCGCGCCCTCGCAGACCGCCGGCGCTTCCGCCGGCGGGCACTCCGAGACGTGCCCACCGGCAGTTCCCCCGCCTCCTTATGGTAATTGTGTAACTGGCTGCCATCCAGCGACTCGCCGCTCCGCCAATTTCCGCACAACTGTAAGGCTGCTGGATAGGGTCGCAGTAGTAGCCCCGCAACTACGCAGACTGCGCCTTCGGCGCCGTACGAGCGGTCGTCGGTAGGAGGGAAGCGGTCCGCATAGGCCAGCAGTGTACGGTCTAGCAGGGGGAAGAGGACATGCCGAGCCGCGGGACATACGCCGACAGCCGTACCCCACAGCGGCGTACGGGGTGTCTTGCGGTAGACGTCGCTGGTAGCGCACCACTGAGCGGTGGCCGCGTGGGCGGCATCATTGGCAGCTGAGGCAGAAACCGGCGCGTGCTGGCGCTACAGCGCCCGCACGCCAGCTGCCGACACCGGGAGAGCCACACCGGGGGGCGGAGCCGTGGGAGGACGGGGGCTGCGGATCTCGCATGTGGCGGCACGGGCCGCCGCTCGCGCGCCATGGAACACGTGGTGGCCCAAGCGCGGGCAGCCGGCTCGGGGGGCGCACCGCACATACACAGAGCGGTCGAAAGTCGCAGCCTAGGCGAGATGCATGGCAGCTACCGCCGGGTCATCGGACTCCATCCCGTGGTTCACGTGCGTGCACAAAGGGGCGGGTCGCTGGTAGGTGCGTCCGCAGCTGCCATCATCGCAACACCGGAACTGCCAGTCAACGCCCCCGACGGGCGTCGACGCACGAGTGCACCCGCGCCGTCGCCGCGCCGCGCACCCACCACCACCGCCGCCCCCGCCGGGACCGCGAACCCCACGGGAGACACCCTAGCAGAGGGGCATGGAGGGGCCGGAGGACGCCCCACGATGTTGAACCCCCACCGGCCACGCCACAGCCAGAAAGCCGGGGGTCGGGGGGGATGCATTATGTATTATTCCCCAATGCGATCAACTACATGTAAAGTACTGAAAATGACATCGTTCAACCCTGAAATGCACCCGGTCGACCCGCGTGGATTTCCGTCGATAAGTATCCGGTACTGTAACGATATATGCTTGATATCTGTGCTGCGTCTGCCTGCTTGCGTCTGGGCGATGAAACCTCTTATTAACAGATACATTTAGACCCGTTGCATGAGTGTGGAACCCAGAGAGCCGCAAGGATCAATCGTAGTAATAGCTACACTGGACAGCCCCGCGTCCGCCGACCTAGGGCCCGGCGTCCGTCGACGGACGGGCGGCGAGGCGGACGGGCGACGCTCGTCCGGCGTTCGGCGACGGACGAACGACGGCGTCCGGCGTCCGGGTCCGGTCCACGCGGCTGGCTCGGCGCTTTGCGCCATGCCTGCCGCCCCGTAGATCTGACGAACGGCGACGACCGGCCCGACCGGCGGCGACTGGGCGGCTGGCGACCGGTACCCATATCGGTACATGTAGTTGTAAGCAGCATGTACATGTAAGCGCGACGGCCATTTTGGCCTCCGCGGAATTAACACGGAATCTGCAACGGATACATTTTGGATCAATTTAATGATATATATATATGCGAAACCGTTCCGAAATTCGACGACAGACTGACGGACTCAAATACGGACACACAGAACAAACTTACATATATACTCACGTCGTAATTATATAATTACATGAGCTAAATGGAAAAGGCAATCAGGAAACCACTCGAATAGACAATAGAATACGTCCACTACATCTATTGCGAGGTGGAAGCAGCACCATAAGAGGGTGCGGAATGAGCATATGCAAACGCATCAGACTTGGCCGTCTGCACCCTGGCAGGGAGAATGCATGCCGCCCAAGGTACCATGCACGCAAGCTGAGACTCACTGCAACAACCGCCCCCGCCGTGTGCGCGACAGGTGATGGCGGACAGGTGATGAACAACAGGAGCAGCCACAGCACGTACAGATTTCTGCGGGCCTATGATGTATACGTTCCACATATATTCCATATCTGCATGCTGCTGCTGCTGCTCAGCGCAGCAGCAGCAACAGCACGTACAGATTTCTGCAGGCCTCATGCAGGTATATAAACCCAAAACACGCAATCATTCCTCATGCAGGTGTATGAACTGTCTGTTACACATCGTTTGCTGACATGACGCAAGCGATTCGCGCAGCTGAGAAACAGTCAATAACCAACGCTTCATGACCCTTCCGTCGACAACCCTAGTCTCTGCTCTAGCATCCTCTCAGCCCCATGTCGTATGTGCTTTGGCAACGTAGGTGTACCGCTTATGGCAATCAACTCATTTATTGTCGGCTGGGTCGCTGCCGATGTACCAGGAGCGGTATCCCTCATCTTTCTGCCTCATCTTCTCAGCTTGCACTTGTATCAGTCCAGTGATGGCGGATGTAAGGTCCTCTGGCGCTCTTGAAGCTGGGGTGGTGCCTCCCTCCTTCCACATCACCTGAGGCCATATCGTAGAAGCGCTAGCATGGCTTGCCCTGACGGAATCTAGCAGCACAATGCGCCATAAGTTGAAAGAAATATGCAGATGCCCGTCCAATTTGTATGCAAGCTAGCGCAGTTAATGCAGTAGGGCTATACCTGGACCGCTTGGGCGGTGGCGTGGGGGATGGGGGCGAGTCGTACTCATCCCCCTCGTTCACATCCAAGCGAGTCGTCTGTGTTGCCGAATCAGGCAGCTTCTTGCCAATAATCTCCCAAAGGTCTGGCTGAGCATAAAAAAAACTCCCAGGGATACAAGCTGTAAGGGCAGAGCTGCATGTCGTCAGATGTCATCACTACGTATTGCTGAGGTTAGGCACATCATTCAATTCATACCGTGGCCATCGCGTACATTTTCAAATCTCCGCCGGCAAAGCGCGACTTGGGCAGGTTATCTCCGTTTGCATTGATCCCACTGCGTGTGTAGTCCTCCTGCTTGGTGTTGAGTATGCCCTTCAGGTCTTGCCACCAACCTGCACAGCATGATAATGCAGTCCTACGCCATCAACAATGCAATGACTATGAGCCAACGGGGGCGGGGGGGGGAGGCTAAGCCTTAAGCGATAGCACAACGATAGATAGCACAAGATAGCACAGCGCCTACCTTTCAAGTTGGTGTCCTTCCTGAAGGCCACCGGGCGTTGGCCAGGCTTCACGTCCAGCAAATCCATGTCCACATCCATGTCGTTGTCGACGAAGAAGTTAATTGGCTGGTAAGTAGGGTCGTTGAACTTTTCTGTAAAACTCTTCCTGGGCTTGAGCCTGCCCACCTTGTTGTCAGCCTCGGGGCGCTTGTCCACCCAGTCGACCAGCGCGTCGTAATGCTTCTTTTGCTTCTCGTCTGGGTCGCACATGGTGTGTACCAGACGCGCGATCTCGTGTACAGTCACAGCGGGGGGCCCTGTCAGACGCCTCCATCGTGGGCAGCCCTGCTGCGACTCTGTACTCGGGTACAGCCTCGTGAGGGGAAACCTCCTCGCTAGTTGCCTTGCCCGACTTCTTTTGCTCACGCGCCCGCTTGGGACCTCAGCGCGTTGCGGTACTTTGCCGAAGGGCAGCGCGCCCCTCGTACCACCTTTCATTGCTGTAGCTTCGTGAAGTCCTTTGGCGGCTTCTTTCTCTTGTTGGTGATGTCGACAGCGTCCACCCACGGCGATCTTCAAGGGCTCCCGCCAGGATGCCTTGGGCTTCAACGCATTATGGCAAGGCTTCTCCTTCTTCTGCCGCTCCGTCTCGAGCCACGCGTCGCTGTCATCGTCGCCGTCCTCGCCCTCTCTCTCGCCACCCTTGTCCTCGCGACGCTGTGGTGTAGTTGCAGCTGCGCTAAGATCGCTAGCACCGCCTGCTGTCGCGCTGTTTGGCTCCTCGGCCTGGACCCCGCCGATAAGGGGCGCCTGCTGACAGCCGCAATAGTTAGGATCGTCGGAGTTGTTCATGGAGTATGCGCAAAGGGCGTGAAAGTGCCCTTGGCACTCGCGACAGCGGTGCCGCGACCGGGTGGAGTCGATAAGCGTCCCGACTTTGCAGCCCGGGACGCAGCAGTCGCGCAGCCCATCGCTGTGTTGGACTTCGTCCTCGTCGGAACCTCCCTCGCCATCGCGCCCTCCAGACTCACACTCCAATTCAGGGTCTGCCTCCTCGATACGCTGCATACGGCTGTCTGGCTGAGCCCTAAGGGGCGTCCAGACGGTCTACTGGGGAGCAATCACCTGCGCCAGATGCCCGAGCGCGCGGGGATGGCGGGTGACCGCTCATCTCGCGGGCAGCGGCCCGGTCTGAACGCGGCGTAGGCATCCTGGGAGGACGGTTGGCCGCCTCCCCACCGTCCTTTGCAACGGTGAACTGGAACACCTGAGGGTAGAGCGAGCAAGTGCGGGTTGAGAGCAATTGCCCGCTCCGGCAGCGGTAAATGATATACCTCACCCCGGAACATATAAACGCTCTCAAAATTCAGGGTAGCAAGGCGGCACGCGTGTACGGGGCATTTTTTCAAAATGCATTTTTTCAAAATGCCCCGTACACGCGTGCCGCCTTGGTGTCGGGGGCGTGCGCGAATTTTCATAATGGCCCCCGCGGCCCGGTCGACGTGGCGCGCTCCGGTACGAGTATTAGGGCGGCATGCGGCTGGGGCGGCACGCGGACCGTGGTATGAAATGGACCTAAGGCATGCTTTAATTGCCTAGATGGCTGCAAACCATTTCGTATCCGGGGTTGCATCACATAGAAGGGATGTGAACACGCACCGGCTTGACGATACTATACGGACTGCAAGGCAGTACGGCTAGTACTTGATATTTGCTCGCGGCACGCCGCAGATTTCTGCAGCGCTGCACCACAGATGCTGCCTTAAGGCATGCTTTAATTGCCTAGATGGCTGCAAACCATTTCGTATCCGGGGTTGCATGGCATAGAAGGGATGTGAACACGCACCGGCTTGACGATACTATACGGACTGCAAGGCAGTAGGGCTAATACCTGATATTTGCTCGCCGCACGCCCCAGATTGCTGCAGCTCTGCACCGCAGATGCTGCCCTAAGGCATGCTTTAATTGCCTAGATGGCTGCAAACCATTTTGTATGCGGGGTTGCATGGCATAGAAGGGATGTGAACACGCACCGGCTTGACGATACTATACGGACTGCAAGGCAGTACGGCTAATACTTGATATTTGCGGGCAGCACGCCGCAGATTGCTGCAGCGCTGCACCGCAGATGCTGCCCTAAGGCATGCTTTAATTGCCTAGATGGCTGCAAACAAATTCGTATGCGGGGTTGCATGGCATGAAAGGGATCTGAACACGCACAGGCTTGTCGATACCATACAGATTGCAAGGCAGTACGGCTAATACCTGATATTTGCTCGCGCCACGCCCCGGATTGCGGCAGCGCTGCACCGCAGATGCTGCCTTTAAGCATGCTTTGATTGCCTAGATGGCTGCAAACCATTTATTATGCGGGGTTGCATGAATCACCAACATGCCCCGGCCGCCGCGCGTTGGCGCCCCGCTGCCCCGGGGTTTTACGGGTTTTGCAGCGCGGCGCCAACCGCACTTCCTTTGCTAGCGCGGCCGGGGCAGCGGGGCGCCAACGCGCGGCGGCCGGGGCGGCGGGGCGCCAACGCGCCGCGGCCGCGCTAGCAAAGGAAGCGCGGTTTGTGAAATCGACGGACAGGAGTCGATTCAACTCTTA
>VCJN01000396.1:0-58952 GCA_006384855.1 Tetraselmis striata
CTTCCTGGACCGCCTGAGATCCCTGCCGCTGCAGGTACGCTGGGCGCATGGGCGTGGGTGGGCCCCCCGAGGGTGGCGGGAATGGACGGCAACCATGCGCAGCCCAGCATCAGCGCAGCCAACTCGCCAGATACTGCCAAATATGGGAAACAATGGCGCCCTGCCACAATGTCTTCTACCGCCGCCGCCGCCCCCGGAGCCTCTGCTTGCACGGCTAACCCCCTATCGAAATGGCTGGCGCCCCCTACACCAGAGCCGCTACTCGCACAGCATCCACGCTAGCCTGAGGAGCACCCTTCAAACCCCCCCCCCCCCCCCCCCCCCCCCCCCCCCCCCCCCCCCCCCCCCCCCCCCCCCCCCCCCCCAACAACCAGGCCATGCTCGTGGTCGGGCGCATGGGCGGTCCGCTCGCATACCCCATCTTCAACTTGAACAAGGAGGTGAGGCGGCCCCTGCACCAAGAGCCCCCCCCCCCCCCCCCCCACCTGTCCGCTCGCCCCGGCCTTGTGCTTACTTCCCCGTCCTGGCCGCTCCATCCCATGCCCCCCCCCGCTCCCCCCCCCGGAATGCGGTCAGGCGGCGCTGGCGTGGGTGATGCAGATCACAGAAATGAACTTTTACGCCGCCATCCCGGGGCACTTTGACGCGCCCATCTACGACGGCAAGCGCAAGTTCATCGAGTGCTTTGAGTACGTGCTCAAGTGGGACACGCGCGCAGCAGCTATGGCAGCGACGACTTTTTGACCACCTGCGGGCTGCCCTTGCTTGGACGGGGAATCAGATGGTCACGGCCTGCTTCAGATGCTTGAGCGCGCCCAGCCGCTTCATCACCTTATTGACGTAGGCCTTGAACACGACGCCGTCCTGCCCAGCCACTGGCATTGCTCCTTCGGCTTGCTGATTCTCTTGTGGCGGAAGCCCTGCTTCCACCACCGCCCGATCCCGCATTGCGCGGGCAGTCCCAGATTAAGCGAATCCAGTAACTTGCCGGCGGCGCTGGTGTGCACCGTCATCTCCCCTTCGCAAAACGGAGGAGTGGACAGCGTTGTAATAATCTCGAACTATTTGGGTTAAACATGCAATAGGCTTACTGTTTATCAACGGTGATGTGTAAGATGAGAGCGGGCGGCACCCACTGTCCGCGGTGGTCTTGGTGTAAAATTTTCAAGCGCCTCATGCCAGCCCCGCAACGCGCATTCCCGGCAGAGCCTCATTGCGCACTCCCCCCCCCCCCCCCCCCCCCCCACCAAGCTTCTGCGGGTGGCGAAGCCCCTGCTGCTGGGAGCACTGTGGCCGCTGGCCACTGCAATCCGCCGCACGCAGCAGCAGCATCCGCCAGACGATGCCAGATGGGGGCGGTTGACGCCGTCGCCGCCGCCGCACCCAAGCCCGTGGGGTCGGGCGTGCGTCAGGCGGCTGCCCGAGCAGGCGCAGCAACGACTGGATCCCACCGGACGCGGCATCTCTCACCTATGGCATCAAGATTGTAGAAGTGGCAGTCGCTGGCTCCCACCCGACTACTCACGTTCACATAGTATTATTCGAATCGGGGGGTAGTCGACTACATATTACCGGCGGTACTGGCTTGGGAGTCCATAGATGTCTCCCTTACCTGTTGACCAGGATGAAGGCATTTCATGGATTTCCTACAAGGCGAGCGACGTGGCGCAACGTGGTTGTCCGCATTTTGGATGTCCGCAATTGGCGGAGGCCCTCTGGTTAAAACTAACAGTGAAGTTCGCCGCGGGTCATCGGCACAAGCCGCCCCAACACCTGACCTCGCGAGGTCTGGCATAGCCATCAAACCGTTGCCTCATTCGAACCCCGCAACCTAAAAGTGGCTAGATGGTATGCCGCAGATGCGGCCTCGCTCACTTCAGTGCCTGCATGCCTATGGCTGCGGCCCATCAGTCATCCGTGCAACTCTGCTGTCCCTGCCGAGAGTCGATTTGGTCGTTTGACTTGTGGGCGCTATGCTCCTGCTTGCGCTGTATTGCAGCCGAAGGATGAGCTCAACCCGCTCGAGAAGCTGAGGGCCAACCAGAAGGAGATGGCCGCCAAGGCAGCAGTGCACAAGAAGCGCTTGACCGAGGGCATGGCCAAGAAGAAGAAGCCCCCACCCCCCCCCCACACCCCCCCCTTCCCCCTCCCTCTTCTATGGTCTACTGCGGGTATCTGATCACTGTGCACATCATCTTCCATGCGACCTGAGCTGCTGGCTCGCGCGTCACCTGTTGGGTTCTGCAGTGTGCATGTGCTGAGCACATCAGACAAGTGTGCATGTGCCTGAGCACATCACCCACCATTCTGAATGGGGAACTAATCCAGCAATTTAACTGAGAGCAATCATGGTGCATAGAGTTAACACCATGAGTGCCAGGGCACCACAACTGAGAAAACTGCAGTGTGCATTTATGCTGCTCGCAAAGAGGTCAGCATTGTGAGGACCCCATCGGGCATCCAGCATCTGAAAATATCTACTGTGTAACACCCAGTCACTAGTGCCCACATATTTGCTGATAGCGTCAGTACGGACGTTCCTCTCCCTGGGAAACTAATTTAAATCTAGGGTGATATCATACTTTACACACAGAAGGTGTAATTCAATATGTAGCCAGATCATTAATAGGGATAGATCTGCTACCCTTCCCCACTATCCATAGGAGGTTCTGGTTATCAGTCTGGATCAATACCAGTTCGCCGGCACAAAATGTAATAAAAGACAGTATGCATCTGATAACTCCTGCCAGCTCTCCAAAGATAGAGGACTGAGCTCTCTCCCGCAGAGTGAAGAACTCATGGGCGATAAGTTGATGGGAATCGGACAGGTCATTTATCAAGAGACCACCCCAACCAACATCACCGGCACCAGTTTCCAAATTAATGGCCACCACATGCTGGCGGGGCCAGATTCTGCCCACACAGGAACTTCTGTCTAATCCTTTCCAGAACAACAGTTCATTCCTAGCTTCAGGTGTGAGAGTGACTCAAGAGGACCAGGACCACACTGATTTTTGAACGCCATAAAGATGTCGGGTACATAGCTGGGCCAGAGGGCCCAAAGCCAGCCTCATGGAGATAGCTTGGCCGATAATACTAGCCAACTTGCGGACAGACACTCTGCCTCTGCGGGCATACAGCAATTCAGCGATGCCTTGCTGTAACCTATCCCACCGGTCTTCTGGCACAGATAAAGTATTGGTGGCAGAGGCAACCAAGAAGCCCAAATGCCTGAGCAATTGAACGGAAGCTGGGGTGCTCTTCTCCATATTAAGACACAAACCTGAGGTATAATTCTTCTGCTGAGCACTGATGCATCAGCAGCTGTGGGGGCATAGTATGAAAAATAATCCAGATAGGGTAGGACATGAATACCATGCCTGCGCCAGTATCTGGCCAGCTCAGACATGGTCTGAGCAAAGGCATAAGGGGCCACTTTGAATCCAAATGGTAAGCTTTGGAACATATTATACTTGCCCTTCCACTGGAAGGCGACATAAAGTTTTGCAGAGGGATGGAACTCAACATGACTGAAACCAGATTTCAAGTCGAAAGCGATCATGTGATCACCTTTCAGCATAGTATCTTTGAGGTCTATGAGACCTAAAAAATGAACTTAGGGCAATCAATTGCCTCTGGCATATTGCATAATTATCAACACAGCGCCTACAGGACTACCCACAGTAGGTTTTTCAGATGTCTCAGACACATGGCCAGCAGCCACCATCTCAGCAACACACTCATCCACAAATCCTGTATTCTGGTGGGCCGTTTTGAGGTTGGGAAACTCAGCTAGGGCAGGAGGGGCAGTTTTCCGGCGAAGAGAGAAGCCATCTTCGATCCATCCCCCGACCCATGAGCGATGGGGGCATATAGAACGCCAGAAAGCGAGTGACGTCTTCAGAGTACCAACTCGGAACAGGGGTGTGCCATGCTCCATCTCAAATCTGTCTTGAGGCTCTCTGAAAACCCAATAAGACTCATCATCACGATGACTAATGGGGATAATGGGGACCAGGAGAGAAACCTATAACACAGCAGAAAAAGCAAACAGACTGAAATATGTGCCGGCATTATACTAATACTAAGAGTCAGTGAAGAATATAAAATTTCAAATTCGAATTCGAATTCAAAAACTAAATGATATTAACAAAGAAATATGACAAAGAAATAATCATACAATACTCCAAGAGGCACATATAAAAATGTCAGAGCACAGATAAAGCTGAAAACATGAATCATAACAACGATACAAATGAAATCAAGTGGAAATCAAATGAGAATCAATGCCAAATGACATAGGGAGTCAGGAGCTAAGAAATGGCAAAGACAAAGCTGAATCACAGTCAGCCATCCTCAGAGGCTTCACTTACAACACCAATTCTGAGCAGACAGCAAAGGGAGATTTCAAAAGCTACATGTAGCTATCAGCCAGAGCTGAAAACAGAACATGAAAGTACAAAGAGAGCTGAGCGGACAGTCTCAGATCCCAGGGGATGAATGCACAGGTGCATATTTAGAGAGATGTTACAAGGACAGGCTATTAAAAGCCGTGTACACATCCGGAGATGTACATCATCAAGTCAGCCCTTGTTGGCATTAGGGCAGTCATGCTTCAAGTGGCCAAACGCGCCACTGCTTTGGCAGGGGCCGACGACACGGCCACCAGAAGGTTGATAGCCATAATGGTAATTTTGTCGTGCCTGTAAGTTGCTAGCCATAACAGAGGACATAGCTAGGGGATCGAAACTATTATAATAACCTTGACCTCCATCGCAACTACTGCCGCTGCCACCACGACTACCGCGCTTGCCGCCGTTACCACGACCACCACCACCACCACCACAACCACCTCCTCCGGTGTTGGCGGACAACCTGATGTGCCTTAAGAATAGAGGGCTTTGTCAGCTTCACAGCTTTACGAGCTCTTTCTTCGGGGGACAGAGTCATATCTGGGCCGCAGACATCACCTCCACGATACATGTTGGCAGTATCGGAGGAACACTTGTGCCGGAGGCACAGAATCATGGATTCGTTGTATGTGGTACGAAGCAGACTCCTAAGAAAGCGAGGGACGGTCCACTCTGAAGTGGACGACTTGATCTCCTCTACAGGGACGGGGCGCTTGGCGGGAACTCCCTTCTTTGTATCGGAATATGCTTGATTCATGGCATCATCATAGAGCTGCCAAGTAATATAAAAGACGAGCGCCATAAACGGAATCTGCTGGGTATGGACAACGTGAGTTTTACCAGTGCTCTTGTTTTTGAAACCTCCAGGAGGCTGGGGAGGCTCCCGAGGAAACATACTGCTTAGGGTTGCTGCCGAGCTCGTCGTCGTCCGAGTCAGAGTCGTCGTCCTCCTCCCCACGCCGAGCGACGCAAAGGAGCAGAAGGAGCCTCCGCGTTGCCTTTGGCTCCCTCCGGAATTCCGTTGGCCTCCTCGCCCTTGGTGATAAAAGCATCGAGCTGCGCCTCCAGAGCAGTCCTTCGGGCGGTGTAGTTATCGATGAGCATGCGGAAGTGCTCACGAGATCTCTCTCCTTCAGTAGAGAGAAGCAGCTCCTCAGCAGATTTGATGTCGCGGGAAGCCTCCTTGATACCGTCCTCTAATTGAGTAACGCGTCTTCGGAGGGCCAGCCTCGCGGTCGTTATTCCCAGCGTACATGCATGGGGATACAAGTAAAACGATGGCTGCAAGTAGAAGCAAGCGGTGGAAGCGGGTCATGGTGCTCACCGTCCGATACCCAAGCACCGCCTTTCCACGCGCGCACCTGTCTCCCGGCCCGGCGCGTGCCTATATCCCGGCCCGCCGGGCGCTCTGTTTCCGCTCTCTTCCTGCCCACAGTCCCCGCAGCTCGAGTCTGGCTCGCTGCTCCCACTGCAAGATGCTCCGAGCACTTCCACTCGCCATCACCTCCACGGTTGAGCCGTTTCGTGTCCGGCAGAGCCTCATTGCGTGCTCCCAGCCCCCCCAAGCTCTGCGGGTGGCGAAGCCCCTGCTGCTGGCCACAGCAATCCGCCGGCGGCAGCAGCAGCATTGCCCATGCGATCCCGAATGAGGGCGATTGACGCCGTCGCCAGCTTGCGCACCCAAGCACGTGGGCTCGGGCGTGCGCCAGACGGCTGGCGAGCTGGCGCAGCAAACCGCCCACTGCTGCCGCCATCTGCGCGGTGCTGCGGAAGGGTTGTGTAGTAGATGGGTGGGTAACAGGGAGTGGGGGGTGCCCGCTTGCCAGTCATCACCCATCTCCAGCCAGCCTTGGCCCGGGCAGCATCAAGCACCCCCCTGCGTGCAGGATCTGCGCCGCCGTGGCTGTGTGCTGCTTCCCAGGCGCCACAATCTGGGTGGGTGCTGCGGAGAGATGCCCCAGTCCACCTGTCGCCATGGCGTCGGGCCTTCCGGGGGCGGGCTGCTCTGGCAGGCCAGGAGGGCTGCTCATCGCCTTTGCTGGACCCTTATTCCGCGTGCTCGCCAGCAGCGCTGCTGAAGATGCGGGAGCAGACGGGGCCGCTGGAGAGCATGGGTGCGCCGGAGCAGGAATGCCGCCGCCCGCGTGGCGCCGGGACATCGGCGCCGCGCTCGTCCGCAGGCCCCATCTGGGTGGAGGCCGCCTCTGGTGTGCTGACCCACGGTGCGCTGCTGACCTCTGGCCTTTGGGACGGGCCCGGTCCTTGCTGGACGCATGCCGCTTCAGGTGAGGCGTGTGCGTTTTGCGTGTGCGGCAGGGGGGAGAGAGGGGGGGGGGGGGGGGGGGGGGGGCAATCGCAGCCCAGCCAAAAAGACCAAGCACACCCCACCAGGCAGGGTGTGGCGACAGAGCACCCAGCCCCCATGGTTTGCATCGCCGCTCCCCAGCCGTACCGCGAAAGCTACCCGCACACCCCAACCCCCCTCTCTGAGACACACAACGTCCTCGCAGAGCCCTTCACCCCCCCTAACCCCCCATCATCAACCAGGCCACGCTCCTGGTTGGCCACATGGACCGCCCAACTTGAACAAGGAGGCAAGGCGCCACCTCCACCAGCCCCTCCGTTCCCCCCGTGGCTGCCTCACACGCTGTTGCTACTGGCACCCCCTACCCGGTTTGCCGCTGATTCCGCTCATTCCATGCCCCCCTTTCCCCCTGGCGCGCGGGCAAGCTGGCGCGGATCACACCGAGCATAGACATGAAGTTTTACGCCGCCATCCCGGGGAACTTTGACACGCCCCCATCGACGGCATCAAGCGCGCGTTGAGGGTGTGTTCATCGAGGGGGACACGCGCGGCAGCACCCGGGGCAGCTGCGTCATTTGACGGCCCGGAGGGGGCTGCTGCCCCTTGAGGCGGGGACACAATGAACTCTAGGGGTGGCCACGGCCTGCTTCAGATGGCCTTGAGCGCGCCCAGCCGCTTCATCACCTTGGCATAGGCCTTGAACACGACCGCCGGCCTGCCCAGCCGCTGCCGCTGCTCCTTGGACTTGCTGCTCCTCTTGTGCCGGAAGCCCTGCTTCCACCGCTTGATCCTGCACCGCAGCGGGCAGCGCCAAAATCTCATCAGCGACCCAAATTGCCCCCTTCCCTTTTGGCAGGCGGGGGTCCCCCGTGCGAGAGGGGTTGCCCTCAGTTTGAAAAAGATCTGCAGCAGGTGAATGGTTGGTTGCAGCTGCAAATAAACAGGACAGGGAGAGGTGATTTGCGAGATGAGAGCAGGCGGGGACACCCACTCTCCGGTGCTCTTCAGGAACTTGAAGCGGCGCTTGATGGCCCTGCAGCGCGCACCCCCCGGGCAGGCAGTTTGAAGTCTCACTGACAAGCGTCACCCCTCTCCGCCCCCCCTGCCTCATGTGCAAGCACGCGCGGGCTCCAGCACTGGCAGGCCGCTTGATATTTTGTTTTGGGAGGGGGGGAGGGTGGCGGGCGCGCACGTGTTGGTCTTGTGCTTGCGGCCTGGGAACTTCATGCGGTGCGTCGCCGCCTCGGCGGCCGCGCGGGTGGCAAAGCCCCGAAACCCGCAGCCGCCGCCGCTGCTGCCGCCGCTGCTGCCGGGCGCACGCGCGAGGCCGGCGGCCACCCCGCCGGCTGCGGCAAAGCCCCGCCCCGCAAAGAGGCCCGCCGCTGGCGACGCCCCTGGCGACAGCGTCACCACCCGCCAGGCGCTGCCGCCAGGCGCTGCCGCCGCGCGCCAGGCGAGTGGGGCGGATGACGCCGCCGCCGCCGCCCCCCCCGAGCCCGGCAGCCCGGCGGCAGCCAGCCGCCGGCCGGCGGCCGCCAGCCGGCCGCCGACCTGGCGCAGCAGGTCGCCCGCCGCCGTCATCCGCGCGCGCTTTTTTGCGGCGGTGTGCTGCGGGTTTAGGGCTTAATATTGGGCAGCTGCGGGGCGGCGGCGTCGTTCCGGCGGGGGCTGCTGTATTTGCCGGGTGCTGGCCTCGCCCGCGACACCGACGCGACCTGCTGCCGCCGCCGATCTCCCGTAGTTGGACCACCGCCGCAGAGCTGAGGCAGTTTGAGTCGGGCCTTTCTTCCCGCGCGTCAGCCGGCCGTGGGTGATAATTGCGGTACAGCGATCTATCCACCCCTCCCACCCTGTAGCCCCGGCCCGCTGCGCTGGCGGACGAGCAGCAAACATACAACTTTTTGGTTAATACAGGGAGAGCGTCCGGAGAATGCACGCAAAGTACTGGGGGAGGAAAAAGCCTACATTTAAGCAGCAAACATACCTCTCTCATCAGAGCGGCTGGAGTGGGGTCCGCCCCCTTCGCCCGCGCCATAAGAACTTTTTGGTTACAGGGAGAGCGTCCGGAGAATGCACGCAAAGTACTGGGGGAGGAAAAAGCCTACATTTAAGCAGAACCCTCTTAGCGCCGGGCCGCGGGGCCCGGGGATGCGGCAGGTAATTGACGGCCGGCCGGCCTAAAAGATCTTCCGCCGAAGCCGAAGGGACGGCGCCATCCATCGCGGGCTGAGCGAGCGCGAGCGATCGAGCGAGCCAGGGCGGGGGCATCCATTCGCAGATCCGACGGCGACGATGACGGGTGTGAAAACATCTTACGATATACAATGCTCATAATATACTAAACCGCAATCGCAAAAACTGCGACCATAAACGCATATATAATCGCTGCAACCGCCCTACGTACCGTTCTCTCGAGAACACCTGATAAAATTGGAACGATACAGAGAAGATTAGCATGGCCCCTGCGCAAGGATGACACGCACAAATCGAGAAATGGTCCAATATGTTTTTCTAAATCCGTAATGGATTCGGATGTCATTCGTAATAATTCTCATAAACCTCCGAAACCTCCGAAACTCGTAATCTTCTTACCCGGATACGGTACCGGTACCGTATTATAATAATGTGTAATCGTAGAGTTATCGTGAAATTACCGTAAAATCAGCGGTACAGGGATACATGCGACAAATGCGGATGACAAATGCGGTACGAATGCGGATGAGAATGCCGGGAGTGTGACAACGTGTCGCAACATTGACGCACCTTGCCAAAGGACTGTCCGCCATGGGGCAAAAGGCTCCGGCAGCTAGCGCGTGCAAAACGACGGCACACACACACATGCCCATCGTGACCGCCACTCATTCCGTCGTGAAGATTAGCATGCCCCCCTGCCAGTACTACAGGTAGTCGTAGGTAATAGTAATAGTACTAGGAAGTAGTAGTAATAGTAATACATCCTCCCCCGACCCCCAGCCTCTGGCTGTGGCGTGGCCGGTGGGGGTTCAGCACCGTGGGGCGTCCTCTGGCCCCTCCAGGCCCCTCTGCTAGGGGGTCTCCCGTGGGGGTCGCTGTCCCGGCGGGGGCGGCGGTGGTGGTGGGCGCGATGGCGCGGGTGCAGTCGTCGACGCCCGGCGGGGGCGTTGACTGGCAATTCCGATGTTGCGATGGCGGCTGCGGACGCACCTACCGGCGGCCAGCCCCCTTGTGCACGCACGTGAACCACGGGATGGAGTCCGACGACCCGGAGGTAGCTGCCATGCACCTCGCCTACGCTACGACTTTCGACCCTTCTGTGTATCTGCGGTGCGTCCCACGAGACGGCTGCCCGCGCTCGGGCCACCACGTGTTCCATGGCGCGCAAGCGGCGGCCCGTGCCGCCACCTGCCAGTTCTGCAGCCCCCCTCCTCCCACGGCTCCGCCCCCCGGTGTGGCTCTCCCGGCGTCGGCAGCTGGCGTGCGGGCGCTGCAGCGCCAGCACGCGCCGGCTCCTGCCTCAGCCGCTCATGATGCCGCTCTCGCGGCCACCGCTCGGTGGTGCGCTACCAGCGATGTCTACCGCAAGATGCCCCGTACGCCGCTGCGGGGCACGGCTGTCGGCGTCTGTCCCGCAGCTCGGCCTGTCCTCTTCCCCCTGCTAGACCGTACGCTGGCCTATGCTGACCGCTTCCCTCCTACCGACGACCGGTCGTACGGGGCCGAAGGCGCTGTCTGCGTATTTGCGGGGCTACTACTGCGACCATACCCATCCAGCAGCCCCGCAGTTGTGCGGAAATTGGCGGAGCGGCGAGTGCGGCTGTGGGAGGCAGGGGATGCTGTGCGCGCCGGCTTCTCGGTGTGCGGGATGCAGCAACTGTGGCGCGAATCGCGGGATGGCAGCGAGTTACATAATTACCAGATGGAGGCGGGTGAGCTGCCGACGACCACATCTCGGAGTGCCCGCCGACGGAAGCGCCGGCGATCTGCGAGGGCGCGGGCGGCTGCTGCTGAGGCTGCGGAAGGGGGCGCCGATGCTGCGGCTGATGGGGTGCCGCCGGCGGTGGTGGATGCTCACCGCCGGGCGGCGAAACTCACCGCTGTGCAGGAGCTGCGCCGCGCTCGCCAGGCGCTGGACACTGCTGACCTCGGCATGGTGTCTGACGCCGCTGCGGCGCTCCCTGCCCTCGATGCCCTCCATCCGCCTCCTGCTGCCACCAGCCCGGAGTACTCTCCCCCCGAAGAACCGCCGGACCTGCAACGGGCGCCGCCGTCGTGGGGCGACAATGCGGATGAGGTTATGCGGTGGGGGGAGGACCAGCGGCGGGTTCTGCGTCGTGCACCCCGCCTTTCCGCAGGGCATGTGGACTGGTGGCGTTGGGAGCACATCAGGGACCTAGACGTACCTTCATGGCGTTTGTGGGTGAACCGCTGCCTGGCGGGGCGGTGCCACTCGCGCACTGCGGCTTTCTTGGCGAGTGGCTCCGTCTTTGCGCTCCACAAGGACGACCCCGCCGCGCGCGAGGAGCGGGAAAAGAGCGGCGAGCCGCTGCGAGTACGCCCGCTCGGCGTCGGCTCCGTGCTGGTGCGCCTGGCCTCCGCCCACGCTCTGGGGCAAGTGGGTGCGGATGCGCGGGAGGTCATGGGGCCGGTGCAACGCAGCTTTCAGTCGGGAGCTGGCTGTGAGACGGCGTATATGAGCATGCGGGTGGCGCTGCAACTTTTCGGCGGGCGTGGTACTGGTGGGAAAGGACTACTACTCCTGGATATTCGGAATGCCTTCAATGAGGTATCCCGGGGTGCGATACTTTACGGCTTGCTTCAGCACCCGCGGCTACATGGCCTGATCCCTTTTTTCCAGATGTTGTACGATCGCCCTAGCGACTTGTACTACTACGCGACGGATGATCCCGGTACTTTGCGCGCCACCCTACAGTCTCGTACGGGTGTACGCCAGGGTGATGTCCTGGCCCCGCTATACTTCTGCCTCGCTATCGCGGGCCCAGTGCAAGCGGTTGTGGCTCGTACCGCCGCTGATAATTTTTGCCAGAGTTTTGCGGATGATTGCGGCGCGGCCACTGCCGCGGCCCACGTTCCGCGCGTTTTCGACGAGTACTGCACGGAGCTTTCCAAAGTCGGACTGGTGGTACAGGACAGTAAAACGCGGTACGTTCGTCACCCCGGCGACAGCGAGTCCGAGTTGCGGACAGTACGGGAGAAGTTGGCCCCGGGAGGATTTCGGACCCCGGCCGATGATCCTGTCCAGGATGGCGCCGTGTACCTGGGTGCTCCTATTAGCCATTACCCCGAGTGGATGACCGGCGCGTTGGGGCGGCGCCGGGAGGCCCACGCCACACTGTTGGAGCGCATCGCCTCCTTTGGCACGTCGGGATACGGCTCCCACCATGGGGCCATGCGGTTGCTGGTCGTATGCGCGGTGCGGCAGACTGGCTTCCTCAGCCGCATGATGCCGCCGTCGGAGCTGGACCCTTTCTTGGAGGCCGTGGACGCCGCGAACATTTCGGCTGCGTTTTCGCTGCTTGGCCTAGACGCTTGCGACCAGTCTACACCGCGCATGGAGGCTGCAATCGTTCAGATGAGTATGCCCGCGGATTTTGGCGGTCTGAATCTGGCCTTGCTGCAGTCCGAGGCCCCTGCGGCGTTTTATTCCGCGCAATCGGTTGTCCTGCCAAAGCTGGTACGGGAGTACGGGCCCGCCCTTGGCCCCTTATACGAGGCGGTCCGCGCCGAGGTGTCGTCTGTGGCTACGAGTGCTTTGCCATGGGCGCGTGAGACGCGCCGCGTGTACGAGACTGTACGGGCCCTAACCACGTTACCGCAAGAAGATGTGCGGCGCGCACGCGCGGCGTATGGGCACGCCCACGAGATCTTCGAGTTACTTACGGTCAGTAATGCTACGACCACCGCTGCATCGGATCCAGCAGCTGGTACTACGACCCGTACGGGTACGAGCACTAGCGGAGGATTGCGCGTCACCACATCTCCTTTTACGGCCACTCCTCTTGGAGTTGGTACTGGTGAGGCCGCCTCTGCTGCCCAGCAATTGCTTCCTATCGGTGGTACGAGTACTGCCAATACCGTTACTACATGCGCTTTTGTAGCTCTGAAGATACCGTCGCCGGGCGAATTAGTGGCACACCCTCCGTCAGCAGCCACTGTTTCCCTCCCAGAATCGCTGCCAGGTTCTACTGCTCCGCCCTCGGGTACGGGTTCGGGTGCGACCTCCGATGATCAACCCACGACCATGGTTGTCCAACGCCACCTCAGCCGTGCGATTCGCTTGCGTGACTTCGTGGCCCTCGATCTCAGCTTCCAACGTACTGGTGCAGCGGCCTCGCGACTTGATACCCTGCGCCTGTACAGCGCGTGCGGGCCGGGCTCCCTATCGCTTTTCCAGTCGGATCACGAGTCCGCCCGCAAGATTCCCCATGCTGCTTATGCGGCCGCCGCTGCGCGGGTACTGGGCCTTTGCCCGCGCGGAGGTTCCGCGCTTGTCACTTGCCCTGGCCCAACGTGTGGTATTGATCCCTTATGGCTGCGCTCTACGGATGGCTCGAACCGGAGGGCTACGGATTTCATCGTGGATCATCTACCCATATGCCCCGTAGCGAACTACAAGCACCGCATGCATACCGCTTTGAAGAATCTGTGGGCATCTGTGGCAATTGATGCGGGGGCGGTGCTTGACCGGGACCGCTCGGGAGCCGGCGACTTGACCCTTGAGACGAGTGGGCTGCGCCCAGCGGACCGCTCGCGGCCGTCGGACCTGACGCTGGCGGGGTGGGGGGGGGCAGCGTGCGATTACATGATCGACTTCGCGTGCGTGTCCTCCACGACCCCAACTTGGAGCAACGACCCCCGCTGGTGCATCCCGGGAATCGCGGCGACCGAGGCGGAACATGCTAAGTTGGCAGCGGACCGGGCGTCTTCCGCCCCAGTGCAGGGTGTTCACCGGTACTACCCTTTTGTGGTTGAGGACCGCGGCCGACTCGGGAAGTCCGCTTTGACTGTGGTCTACATCTTCGCGGTGCTGTTGGCTGTGCGCAACTTCCCTGGCGGTCCTTCCGCCCCGACCTCTTGCTTTCTTCGTGGTCAATCCGTTCAGGCACTTCGAAACTTTGTCGCCGGCCAACCTGCTGAGTTCCGCCGTCACCTGTCGCGCACACGGCGGGGGCTGTTGCAGCGGGTCTCGGCTTGCGTGCATGGTACCTTGGGCGGCATTCTCTCTGCCGGTGTGCAGATGGCCAAGTCTGAGGCGTGTGCTCGTGCCCACTCTGCGTCTTCTCATGTTACTGCTTCCACCCCGCAGTCAATGTAGAGGACCTTTCTGATTGCCTTTTATTTTGGTGATTTCCGATATCGCCTTCTGCTGCTAGCTCATGTAATTATATATTAGTAATAGTAATAAGTAGTAGTAGTAGTCGAGCAGAAGAAGAAGTAGTCGTAAAAGAGTACAGGCGATACAGGCAACACTCCGGGCGGGGCCGCAAATATACGATAGATAGGATAGGATACCTCCGCGCGCGGCGTGCGAAATCCCCAGACCACCAACCCGCCCGTCCCAGCAGCCACCCCCCTCGAGAGACAACCCGAGCAAGGGCGGCCGGCGGAGCCACAGCAAACGACAGCACACACGATGGGTACACAGATATACGGGGTGGTGCGGACAATATATATCGTCGTCGGAAGCATAGTGGACGCCCCCCCCCCCCCCCTGCGCAGTATGTCACGCCACATGTGGCGGCAGAGAAGCCGGCCGGCCCCGGCGCGTGCCCCCCCCCCCCCCCCCCCCCCCCCTCCAAACAAAACAAAACAAAAAAGGTGGCGATACATGAGCAGGCGTGTCAAACCAGGTACGCATACACGAGGCACCCATGCAAGGGTGCGCCAAACGCGCCCCCCCCCCCCCCCCTACCGCAACTCAGGTCGACTGATGTACGCCCGCAGGGCACACGCCGCGTGCCTTCAGATGGTACCAGATGCCGCCGGGGGCGTGCCGAGCAACCCCTGTCTGCATACCGCGGCGCATCTGACCGCCGACCGACGAGTGATGAGGGACCGATGGCCGCCGTGTGGGAGGTGGAGAGGGGGGGGTGGGCGGTGCCGACCTGCCACACAGGCGCAACCCGGTGGACACCAATACGACAGGAGCCGCATGCCGCAGGTGAGAGCCAGCACAGCGTCAGGTGCCGCGGTGCCGTAGGTGCGGCGGCCACGTATCGCGACGATATCTGTATAAAAAATATCGCGCATCAGCAATGCTGTACTCCGGTACTGAACAAGCGACATAAACACCAGTACCGGAGTACGTGCCGGGGTACTCACTGCCCGGACACGAATGATCACTAGACTCTATAGTAAAATATATAAACGAAATAATGCATCGAAACATGATGTACTACCGGTATCGATGTATGGTGTATCGAAACGTATTAATATGTACCGGTATCGATATATCACTGCACGCCACTCGCGCGGTGATATGATATGATAATATGACAGCGACTACATGTATTGACACAATGTCATATGTCGCCGTCCACGACACGCATCGTCGGGACGTCCGAGGGAAATTCAACGCGACGCCCCGCGACAGACGCCGCCGACGCACGCGCCACCCCGCGTCCGACAGCGACAGTGTCGTATAAATGCTGGCGAAGGGACCGTCAATGATGCATTACATTGTCAGAAACAGCTGCCTTACACGCGCAAAACCTGCTGCTATGCGGCATCGGACGCAGGCGGCTGTCACAGGTTCTGCTTCTGAAGCAGAACCAGCGCGCAAAGAATATAGTATGTGCTCATGATTATATGCGTATCATTCATTCATTGTCGTGTCGGCCAGTCCCAGGACGCGCCTCGCTACCGGGCGGCACGCGCGACGCCGCCCATAAAGCCTGGCGACACTACGATTGCCAAAGCTATATAAACACGGGTTACTGCCGTCGACCACACTTGCTCTGTCCAACGCACAACCGGCAGATTCATTCGTGGCTGAGGAGCTCGACACGAAGCATCAACACAACATCCCCGAGACCTGGGACCTCGTCCGCACCCCTGCCGGCCGCTAAACGAGCCCCGCTCGGCGTGCCTCCCACCTCCGGCTCGTCGCCTATCGACAATATGTCAGGTGCGCCCTAAAGCCGTGGCGCCGACAGCCAGCGAAGTCCGGCCCCGCTTTAAAATTTTGAATTCACCACACACCACCCTCGCCCAGTCAAGACATATGGGTGGGGAGAGGCAGTGGCGAGCGCCGTCGACCATAGAGCGAGGGCCGATGTGCAATGGTGTGCTGGCCCCACGCCGACCGACTAGCCAGGACAGCTGTGGACCGGTTGGTAGTCGAGGTCCTGCATCATCTTAAAGAGTCAGCAACACATTCATCGCTTATGTTCCTGCTCCCCCCCCCCCCCCCCCCCCCCCCCCTCTCTCGACCTCGCCCTCGCCGCCCCGTCTGCCTGTCCGGTCGCCGGCCTGCCCATCCAGCTGCTTGTCGACGCACTTACGACGCCACGACGGCCAGGCAGTTGTTAACACAGACAGCAGCATTTCGAAATCTGTTGATCCCCGCCTGTTTCACAGATGTCCCGTCTCCCCCCCCCCCCCCCTTCGCGATGGGAGGCTTAAATTGCTCAGTTTCAGAAAAGTGAGTCAGACAGTAGGGTCGCAACACCGGGTATTGAGCTTTTCTTGATCTCAGACACGCATGTTTGACATCATACTGTTTTCTGCTGCACACGTATGTTTCAGCAATCTTAATAGCCGTAAAAAAATTGAAATCAAGTTGTGGCCAGCGTCTGCCAGTGCTGTATCCTCCAGATTTACTGCTCAATGTGCGTAGGATCCATGCGATTTACCATGACAGGGACTGAAATTACAGTCTACGCTCTCTCTCTCTCCCTCCCTCTCCCTGTGTCTCCCTACCTAGATGCCAACATCTGTACGACCTCACCGACTGGCAGTGTAGTCAGTCTTGCGTTTTGCCGTCTCGCGCCGCTTTCCCTCTCCTCGAAATCCCTGCGCAGCAGCAGTCCCTGTCCTGTTCCTGCCTGGCGTCGTAACGCTGCAGCCTGTACTCTGTTTCGGTCCCTCGCAGCACGGAGTGCATTGCCGCACAGCGGCAGTCCTCAGCCTGCTGCCGGCACTGCCGTGCAGCAACCCATGTAGTCCGGCCGCGCTGTATATGCGACGCCGTGCCTCAGAGTTCAATGCCGTGCAGCAGGTGTCCAACTTACGGCTGCCTCGAGTAGCCGCGTTGCGTCGTGTACGGTGTGTATGTGTCATGCAGCTGTTTTGTTATTGCAGTGTCTTATTGTTATTTCTTGCCGTTTGAGCGATGGATGTAAGGATTTTCATGCGTAAACAGATCGTAATTCATTTATATACATATGCTTATGCGTTTGAAAATTAAAGTATTGATAGTTTACTCAAACCAAAAGTAACCTGCGTCTGTCCGCGATAAACCCGCCTCGGTCAAACATGCATAAGATTTATGAGATCAGGGCGTTGCGCATAAAGCGGAATATCTCCACTAATTACACCCCCCCGACACCCAACAGAATAAAACCTCCCCTATTTCTGTGCTCTCTCTGCTCGGTCATGATTGGCATTGCTATGGGTCCTGCATGCTGACAAAACCACTGACGCCGCTGGCTGCCTGTGCGCACAGGAGCCCCACGCGCCATGTCCTCGAGCCGAACCCCAGCAAGTGCGGCCAAGCCACCGCGGTGGTCTGCGGGCGCCTCGCGGCCCGGGGCGCCTCCGGCCGCGCCTGCCTCGCCTGCCGACTCTCCAGAACACACGTGCGGATCCGTCTTCTGTTTCATGGGAGTGCAACCGGATTGCCGCGCGTGCGAGGACATGAGGAAAGAGGTTCGAGAAGGAAAGCGCCCCGAGACAGCCCGCGCGCGGACGCCTCTGCAGACCTTGGATGTCAACACCCCCCAAGCTCCCCGCGCCAACTGGTGCGACAACCGCCCTACCTGTGGTGGTGACCCTGCGGGAAAGCATGCACGGCGTGGGTGGGTTGAGTTTGACATAGCGCCCCGATGCCCCCGACGCATCCCTCAGGTCGCGCTTGACATCACGCGGCGTCACTCCTTACGCGGAGCCGCCGCGTCCTGCCGCGCCCAGGCCGCCGCGTCCGCAGGCAGCGCGTGTGGAGCCAGAGGAGGAGGATGAGGAGGAGGAGGAGGACGAGTGGACGGTGAAGGCCACGCCCCTGGAGGAGATCCGCCGCGGTCGGGGCGACGCCTCACGACCTCTGACGGATTCGTGCCTGTTCCGGCTTGGGGCGGCGCGGCACGCGAGACGGGTCATCATAGAGGAGGAGGAGGAGCAGGAGGAGGAGCAGGAGGAGGAGGAGATCGAGTGCGTCCCGCAGACACCGGAGGAGGACCTTCCCAGCCCCGTGTCGGCGCAGGACGATGGTTGCTTTGCGAGCCCTAAGCGGCCGCCAGCGACGCAATGGCGGGTCAGCGCGCCCGCGGCGGCCACCGACGCGGCCCGAGAGCCTGCTGGTGGTGCTGGTGCAGCAGCTGCTGTTGCCACTCCTGCGGAACGGTGCGGCCCTCCCTCGGTTGTTGAACCCCCCCTCTCTGCCCAACCCCAACTCACTTGGACCATTGCGCCATGCCGACCGTGCCGCCTGACAGGCCCGGTTGCGCTAAGAATAAAAATATTGACTTGCTCGCGAAACGCCCGTGCGACCCCGCGCAGGCGCGGCCTGCCGCCCCCCGCGCACAGGTTGACGGCGATCAAGTGGGGGGGCTCGCGCGTCAGCACGCCCGCGGCCATGTTTGACGGCGACGCGGGGCGGCGCGCCGCGGCGGTGGCGGTACACGCCGCCACCCACTCGGCGAGGCCGGTGCCCCGCGCCTTTCGGGAGGCCGGCCACGCGGAGGCCGGCATCAGCCGGCATGACCTCGCCTTGGTGCGCGCCGAGAGCAGCGAGGCGCGGCGCGCGGGCCTCCAGCCGGGCGGGCAGTGCCGGCCGGAGCCGCAGGCGAGCCACGTGGGCGTCCGGTTCCGGGGGACGTCGGACGCGCTCGTGCTGTCCACCGTCCCGGCGCCCGGCGGCGGCGACAAGCTGTGCGCAGTGCCCGCCCCGGATGACCTGTGCGCGGGCGGGCACGCGGTCGCCTTTGCCCGCACCAGCCGCGGCGAGGAGCAGGGCCACGGGAAGGACGACTGGCGGTCCAACAACAAGATCGCTGGGCAGCTCCACACCCTCGCCCGCGAGTACGCCAACCTGGGGGGCGACACCGCGGACGGCGACCGCTTCCGCTGCCTGGCAGAGGTGGGCCCCGCGTACCAGCGCATGATCGCGGAGCGCCTGATCCTGGCCGGCCCCAACGGCGCGGCGGGCACCCTCAACCGCCTGGCGACGGCGGCGGCGGGCGCCCCTGGCCCGGTCTTCATGGCGTGCGCCTTTAGCCGCCTCACGCGGCAGGGGCTACCGCAGCTCAAGGAGGCGGTGGGGATGCTGGGCCGGGCGGGCGCGCGAGCGGTCGTGGTGCTCGTGCCGGCGGGCGTAGGCTGCAAGCTGCTGGAGCACAAGGGTTTCCCCGACACCGAGGCGGCCATCGCGGACTACATCGCCGCCGACGTCGCGTGCTCCCTGGGGCAGCAGCTTTACACGGCGCGCCACCTGGTGACCGCGCGCGTGGTGCAGCAGATTGCCAGTGGCCTCCTGCCTCGGACCTCCCCGGAGCGGGCGCTCTTCCGGGCGGCGGCGGCGGCCTGCCGCTTCACGCACGTCCTGTACGTCGGGCGCATCAGCCCCGTGGCTCACAACAGGCGCCTTCAGACAGAGTGGCACGCTGACAACGAGCAGCGCAGCCCGCACCTGCAGACCGAATTCTGCGAGGTGATGCTGGGGGAGGGCCTGGCGCCGACCCTGCGCGGCTCGGACCGCATCGGGTTCCTGGACAACAGCGGGACCTCGGTGGGGGCGGCCGACGGGGCCGCGCCGGCCGCGCTCGCGGAGATCCGGAGACGCGTCGCCGCGCTGCGCGCGGGCCACACGCTCCTGGTGGCGACCACCGGCATGGACCGCCTGACGCGCGACCCGCGCTGCGTCCTGGACCTCCACCGCCTGGCGACCGAGTGCACCGCCGACGCGGCGCGGCCAAACGTGCACGTCCTGTCCCTGGTGAACGAGCTGCAGGACCTGTGGGCGGGCCTGCCGCTGCCGGACAGCGCGGACGCCGACCCCGCCGTGCTGGACGCCCTCGTGGCGCGCCTGTGCGACGGGGCGCCCCCGGGGTACGCCCCGAGCGCGGCGGCGAGGGCGCTGGCGGAGGCGGAGGCGCTGTGGCAGGCGGGGGCGCGGGGCGGGCGCATCCGGCTGAAGGGCGCCGTCATCATGTACCCCGCGTGGCTCGGGGCGCACGCGGCCGCGGCGCGGGCGTCCCTGGAGCCGGGCGCCCCCCCGGGACATCCACTCGTCCTTCCGCGACGTGTTCACCAGCTACACCCACGTGGCGTCCCACAGGCGCGCGCCCCCCCCCCCCTTTCCCATACAGCCGCCGCCCCCGGTGTCGCGCCGGATGATGGCCCGGAATTTCCAGAGTGACACCGCGGTGACCGGTGCGCCGCGGCCGCAGGTGGGGAGACGTCACGCACGCTGACGGGTCGCGGGTCAGCACGCGGGACATGAGCGGGCGCGGCATGGACGCCGCCGCCGTGCGCGCCATCTGCGGCGAGCTGGACAGGGAGTGCTTCCCGGGCCAGGCCGAGACTCTCCGGCGGCGGTTCCACCCCCCGGATGCCCCGACCGCCGTCCACCCCGCCTACTTTGCGTGCGCCTGCGAGCGCGCCGGCGGGCGGTGCCCGCTGCGGTGCCAGTGCGACTGCAGGGGCTGCGCCGCGCGGCACGAGTGCGCGCTGGCGTCCCTGCCCCTGCGCGTCCCGGGGCTGACGCGCGAGAGGCTTGCGGGCGCCCAGTGCCCCTGCGCCGACTGCATTGCGGAGCGCGTCCGCCGGTGGAGGGCTATCGGGGACGCGCCGGCCGGCCCCGCCGACGAGGCCGGCGAGGCTGAGGGCGCCGCCGCTGCGGCGGCGCCTGCGCCAGACGGCGCGCGCGAAGCCGCCCCCTCGGGCGCAGCTGACCCTCCAGCCCCCGCCGCGTCGCCCCCTCCAGGTGCGCGCCCCCCCCCCCCCCCCCTTCCCTTCCCCCCTCCCCCACCCACCCACCAACCTCGACTGTAGGCGCGCCCCCCCTTGAACCTGCTGTAACCACACGCCCCCCCCCCCCCCCCCTTCCCCCCCCCCCCCCCGGAACCCCCCCCCTCCCCCCCTGAAACCCCCCCCCCAGCATGTGCGGCGACGGCGGGCCGTCGGACCGGCGCCTACGCGCCGCTGCCGGGCCAGCGGTGCGCGTGCATGGACGACCCCAGCAACGCCGGCGGCGCGTGCCTCTGGGCGCCGGTGCCGCTGATCAACCGCTGGGAGGAGGGCGGCACCTAGCACGGGCGCCGCCGCCGGAACAACGTGTCTGACGGCGCGCTGCTGCCCGAGACGTGCGTCTACTGCCACGAGGAGTTTGAAGTCAACGCGAGGTCGGGGGCGAGCCCCCGCTGCGGGGTGTTCCACCCCGGGCACGACTGCGCCATGCGGGCGCTGCCGGCAGACTTCCGCCCCGCGTACGACGCGGCGGCGTGGCGCGCGGCCGGGCTCGGGCCGTGCGGCAAGATCGTGGCGGACGCGGCTGCGGCGCCGGGGGGGGCCGGCACCGCCTGCGGCCGTCCCTACGCCGTCCACGGGCAGGGCGGCTCGGCGTGCGTCTACTGCTATCAGCGCATCAAGCAGGAGAAGAACACGGCGGCGGGCAAGGTGACCAAGCTGGGCCAGCTCGGCAAGCGCAAGGCGCCCAAGGACCATCGCGGCAAGCGTTCCAGCGCCGAGTGAGGAGGGGGACAAGGCCCGCAGCGGGCCAGCAGCCCCGGGGGGGCTCTGCCCCCCTCCCCCTTCCCATACATCTTTCTTGCTGTGCACTGCCGTGTTCCCCTCCTCATCTCTGCCTGCGTCCACACCCTAAAACCGCATGTGTCATTGGCTTAATACTTGAAAACCATCACTCGTGTATATCTTTAAGCCTGCACTGGTATGCCTTCCCCGCCCGGGTAGTGGCGATCCCCGCGGCCAACATCTGTTGCACCGCATGTGGTAAACAAAGCCGGTGTGTAACCAGAATTCCGTCTGCTTTCAATTCAATCGAAAACTCTCGCCCTTGTCACAATGCCCTCACCGCACTCGTGCACCTCGCCCCCTGCGCCGCATGCCACGGGGCGCGCATGATTGGGCATGCGCGCGGTCTCGAGACACTACTGGCTTTTTTTGGTTTTTTTAAACTCTATGTGACCCTGCGCGAGTGTTTCGCGGGCATGGCACGTTGCGTCCCACCCGGTGCCATCCATCCGCACCTACGCTCCTGTACCGCGCGCCGCCTCTACGCGGGACCCCCCCCCGCCCCCCCCCCCCCCCCCCCCCCGAGTCGCGGCACTCTCGATGATGCCAGGTGAGGGCGACCATGATGAGCAGGGCCGAGGGTGGGGGGGTTTGGGGGGGGGCGGGCGCGGCGGAGGGTGCTTCGAGGCGGCGGCGGAGCAGGGCGGTGCCGCCGCGGCGAGCGCAGGGCCAGCGGTGTAGGGTGACGGCGGCGGCGACATGGTCGTGTTCACATAAGGGTTTTAGCATTCGCATCATTGCGGGGGGGGGGGGGGGGGGGGGGTTATGTTCCCTGCCTTTTCTTCCCGTCATGTCAATTTTCCGACAACTTTATATCCGAATATATGTTCGGCGTCGCGGCAGCGCTTTTTTTATTTGTAATTGCGCACTGTGTCGATGTGTTACCATCGTCAAGAGTTTAATATACGTAGAGTGCTAACCCCGTGTTACGCGCGCCGAAAGTTTTGAAACGCCGAGGGCTAGGCTGAAATGTCTCGCGAATTGCCATGTTCTCGCCCCGCGTTCTTTTCTCCCGGGATTCTGGGAAATCGGGCGTTAAACCATTTACCGCTCACCGCTCAGCACAAGTCTTTACCGGTCTTTACAAACAAATCTTTACCAGTCTTTACCAATCTTTACCGGTCTTTACCGGTCTTTACCGGTCTTTACCGGTCTTTTCCAGTCTTTACCTGTACAAATCTTTACTCCAATCTTTATTATCAATCTTTATCTTTACCAATGAAATGGTCCAATGTGTTTTTTTTTTCTTAACCTAAATCAGGTGGTGGTGGCGGTAGTAGTGGTAGTGTGGTGGTGGCGGTAGTAGTGGTAGTGTGGTGGTAAAGCACCGCGCCGTCGCCTCGCCTCCCCCCGAGCGACCGCTACCCAGCCAGCAGCCCGGACCCAACAGAGAACCACGTCACCCGGCTGCGGAAAAGATGATTGCAGAGAAGGTGACCGCCGAGAAGATGCCTGCCGCCCGGCGGAGTTGACGCCCCCGCGCCGGGTACATACACCATGGCCCCTGCGCAAGGATGACACGCACAAATCGAGAAATGGTCCAATATGTTTTTTTTTCCTAAATCTAAATCAGGTGGTGGTGGCGGTAGTAGTGGTAGTGTGGTGGTAAAGCACCGCGCCGTCGCCTCGCCTCCCCCCCGAGCGACCGCTACCCAGCCAGCAGCCCGGACCCAGCAGAGAACCACGTCACCCGGCTGCGGAAAAGATGATTGCAGAGAAGGTGACCGCCGAGAAGATGCCTGCCGCCCGGCGGAGTTGACGCCCCCGCGCCGGGTACATACACCATGGCCCCTGCGCAAGGACGACACGCACAAATCGAGAAATGGTCCAATATGTTTTTTTTTTCTAAATCTAAATCAGGTGGTGGTGGCGGTAGTAGTGGTAGTGTGGTGGTAAAGCACCGCGCCGTCGCCTCGCCTCCCCCCGAGCGACCCCGAGCTACCCAGCCAGCAGCCCGGACCCAGCAGAGAACCACGTCACCCGGCTGCGGAAAAGATGATTGCAGTGAAGGTGACCGCCGAGAAGGTGCCTGCCGCCCGGCGGAGTTGACGCCCCCGCGCCGGGTACATACACCATGGCCCCTGCGCAAGGATGACACGCACAAATCGAGAAATGGTCCAATATGTTTTTCTTTTTTTTAATCTAAATCAGGTGGTGGTGGCGGTAGTAGTGGTAGTGTGGTGGTAAAGCACCGCGCCGTCGCCTCGCCTCCCTCCGAGCGACCCCGAGCTACCTGTCGCACGCCCCCCGCGGCTGCCAAGCAAGCGACCCCGTCTCTCGCGCGGCGCCTATGACCGCCGACCGACGCCTGATGACCGACGACCGACTGCCGCCGCGCGGAGGCGGAAGGGGGGGGGGGGGGGGGGGGGGGGGGGGGGGGGGGGGGGGGGGGGGCGTTGCCGAACCCCCCCCCCCCCCCCCCCCCCCCCCCCCCCCCACATCCGGACCCAGGAGCTGCAGGCGCCGCGCAGGTGCGAGCGCGCGAGCAGGACGCCCGCCCGTCCGCGCTGCGCCGCGCGCCCTACCGGTACGGGAATCAAATTAAAGTGAATATATATTATAACACAGAGACCGCCAAAGACGGTCAGACCTATATTATATCTCGGCTACATTATGACCTGGCGCTGCATCATCATCATCATCATCATCATCAGGCGGCAGCGATCCATGGTCGATACAGCGACTATGTAGCGTCCACAATTTATGATGATTTTTAATAGATCGACGAATATGTTAAATAATGCGCCGTGCTGGAACAATTAGACATACAGCAGCTCCCCACTTGTACCCGAACGTGCTGCCGCATGTGCACTCGGCCATCATCAGCATTATATTATTAATGTCGAAACATGCGCAGTCTACTGCAGCCGTCGGCTACTCCGGTACACACACACGCGATGATACCAGCACAACACACCAGCGTAATATCGACGTCGTCTACAGCATTAATATTGGGACTTCCGATGAAATGCATCCGCGCGTCGTGTGTATAGTGTACACATGTTATATATATATATATATATAGCGCTATATGTACATATAGCGCTATATGTGCGCGACGGCGACAGTAGCTACGCGTCTGACGATGCAGTATCATGTACTGGCTGGTGTGGTCATACGGGTTACTGCTGCTGTAAATAATCACCGATAAGGGCGCAGTCTCCTTATACTACTCCTACTACTACTGCTACGACTGCACGCAATGATAAATAAAAAATGTATGCTGGTGATTTGTGGCTGGTGATTCACCTGACATCCTCTAGGAAGCGACTGAAGGAATCACCATTAAAACCTGATATCGTCTTGTGCTGCTAGCTCATGTAATTACATAGAATGTATGCTGATATGATACTGTGACGATGCAACATCGCGAAGTTGGGACTGTCCGAGAAGTTGTTGCTTGACGGGCGCCCTCGACAGTCGCCGCCGACGCGCCTAGTGACTGCGCGCCATGCGCGAGGCCGCCCACGCCGCGACAACCCACAGTATAAATAACAGCAATAAAAGCTGAACACAAACTGTCAAACCCATCTGTCAAACGCCAGAGTCGAGTCTGAGGAGCGCGACACTGCCGACCGACGCTCCCGCACCACAAGACAGACAAGACACGGGGCGGGCTCGCCCTCGACTCCGCCGGCAGCTGGACGAGTGTCACACGAGTGCCGCACAGCTGCGACTCTGTCCGCCATTTGTCAGGTGATCGCGCTGAGAGCTGCGGCTCGACGCACACACGAAGGCCTCTCGAGACAGCCAGCGGATCCCCCTTTTTTTTTTACAATCGCGCTCCACATCACAACCGCGCCGACTCGTATATCTCCGTGAACATAGATAAGGTCGGGGGAGGTGTGGGACAGGTGTCTGAGAGAGAGAGAGAGAGAGAGGAAGCGCGATGGGTCGGTGCGGGGTGTGCACGACTCCCGCCGCGACGCCCACGCCAACAGGTCCCCTGGTGTCGACTGGTGTGTCTGAATACATACAGCATAATAATATGTTATAATTCTAGAGTCACGAAATAGGCGGGACGCAGTCGTCGTACATGCGGCTCCCTCCACCCCGCCCCTCCCCCCCTCGCTCCCTCCCCCCCTCTCTCTCTCTCTCTCTCGTTCACCGTCGACCATGCCCTCGCCCTCCGCCCTCGTACTCCGCCCTGCTTGTCCGTCCTTGGTAAGAGAGGCGCGACAGGTATCGCGTGTCGCCACAGTGATGCCTCGACGGCGCGCGAGTTATCGACATAGGCAGCAATTTAAAAAACTGACTGTCTCCACGTACTTTATATATGGTTTCAAATCTGCTCCCTTATTTGATACCGTGCTCAAATTAACTCGGCACGTCACAAACAGCTACGCCGTCTCGAAGACGTGTCAAAATGAACACAGAGGTGGGGCCGTCGTAGAGTTGGCTCTCTCCCTGACTCTGACTCTCTCTCTCTCCCTCTCTCCCAAATTCTCTGTGTCGAACGCGCCGCCCTCGCCCTATCCCCCCAAACCCCCGGCCGCCACCCGCCATGCTCGTCTGTCTGTCTGTCCGTCTGTTGGTCTGCCATGCAAGCGCGAGACCTGATTGATGCCTTGACATCGGGGAATTTGTCGACATCGGCAGCGATTTGAAATATTGTCCCTTATTTGACATATTCCAGGTGCCCGCGCCGCCTGGTCCCCCGTCGACTGGTCGGCCTGGATCCTGGATCCATGATGTTGTATCCTCGTCTATAATCAAAAGCATTCATATTATTTGAAACTGTGCGTAAGACTGGGTGACAATACTTTACCAAGTACTTATAATGTTGACTTTTACCGCACGCATGATACGAATGATTGATATACACTGTACATTTGTGGTTTTTTTAGTGTTAAAGGGTGAAATTTGATAGACATCAAGTTCTGCCCGGCCCGTGACCGCGGTATGTCATGCACATCTATTAACACAAAGTGTGCTGGATGACATCGCCGTGCCTAGAACCATGGATGCGTTCCACCATTGCGGTTTGTCTCTCCCTCTCTCTTGCTCGCACAGTCTCTCGCACAGTCTCTCTTGCTATATCTATGCAGACATATGTATGGCCTTTTATTGCTTGCCCTGTCCATAGTCTGTGCCTTGTATTGCTGCCCCGCAGCCTGTGTTAAGCACAGCGGCGCTGCTTGCGCGACGTCTTTAAAGTTTGTCATGCATCCAAACAGACTTTGAATGTATAATACATTATACAAATGTTTTTGCTTTTAAAATTTTGATATTTACTTCAAACCAAATCGCATCCAGCCGCAGCCTGCGATGTATCCGCCTAGTGTATATAGACAAAAAACCTATAGGATAAAGGCGTTGTGCGTAAATCGGGAGAACTCCACACCCCCCCTTTCCATCTCTCTCTCTCTGCTCTCTCTGCTCTCCCTCTGCTCGGTCACGATTGGCCTCTGGGTCCTGCGTGCTGACAAAAAACACGACGCTGTTGGCTGCCTGTGCGCGCAGGAGCCCCACGCACCATGTCCTCGACCCGCACCCCGGCCAGTGCAGCCAAGCCACCGCGGTGGTCCGCGGGCGCCTCCCGACCCCGGGCGCCTCCGGCCTGCCTCGCCTCCCTCCGCCTGCCTCGCCTCCCGACTTTCCAGAGCAGACGTGCGGCTCCGTCTTTTGTTTCTTGGGAGTGCAACCGGACTGCCGCGCGTGCGCCGCCGAATGGCAAAAGGTCCAAGCAGCGAAGAGCCGCGAGACAACCCGCGCCCGAACGCCTCTGCAGCCCCTGGATGTCAACACCCCCCAAGCACCCCGTGCCCACCGGTGCGACACCCGCCTCACGCGCTGCGGTGGTCGCCCCCCGGGTCATGCAGGCATGGCGCGTGTGTGGGTTTTGACTGACAGACCGCCCCGACGCCCCCGACGCATCCCTCAGGTCGCGCTTGACATCAGGCAGCAGCGGCACTCCCCATGCGGGGCCGCCGCGTCCCGCCGCGCCCAGGCCGCCGCGTCCGCAGCCAGCGCGGGTGGAGGAGGAGGAGGAGGAGGAGGAGCAGCAGCAGGAGGAGGAGGAGTGGACGGTGAAGGCCACGCCCCTGGAGGAGATCCGCTGCGGGCGGGGCGCCGCGTCACGACCCGAGACAGACTCGTGGCTGTTTCGGCCACGGGCGGCGCGGCACGCAAGACGGGTCATCGTCGAGGAGGAGGAGGAGGAGAAGGAGGAGGAGCAGCAGCAGCAGGAGGAGGAGGAGTGGACGGTGAAGGCCACGCCCCTAGAGGAGATCCGCCGCGGGCGGGGCGCCGCGTCACGACCCGAGACGGAGTCATGCCTGTTCCAGCCTGGGGCGCCGCGGCACGCAAGACGAGTCATCGTCGAGGAGGAGGAGGAGGAGCAGGAGGAGGAGGAGGAGGACGGGGAGTGGACGGTCGAGGCCACGCCCCTAGAGGAGATCCGCCGGGGGCGGGGCGCTGCGCCACGCCACGAGACGGAGTCATGCCTGTTCCGGCCTGGGGCGCCGCGGCACGCAAGACGGGTCATCGTCGAGGAGGAGGAGGAGGAGGAGGAGGAGGAGCAGGGGGAGTGGACGGTCAAGGCCACGCCCCTGGAGGAGATCCGCCGGGGGCGGGGCTCTGCGCCACGCCCCGAGACGGAGTCATGCCTGTTCCGGCCTGGGGCGCCGCGGCACGCAAGACGGGTCATTGTCGAGGAGGAGGAGGAGGAGGAGCAGGAGGTCGAGTGCGTCCCGCAGACACCGGAGGAGGACCTTCCCATCGCCGAGGCGGCGCAGGACGCTGCCTGCTTTACAAGCCCTCAGCGACCGCCGCCGACGGAGACGCGGGTCAGCACGCTCGCGGCGGCCACCGCCACGGGGCGAGTGCCTGCCGCCGCTGCTGCTGCTGCTGCTGCGGAACGGTGCGGCCACATAATCCACCCCCCCGCCACCCTTGCCCTGAGCGAATTTGTGCCACATTTGTGCTCGCACAACCCGCCAACTTTAATGAACAAGCCCCATGCTCACGAAACGTCCGTGCGACCCCGCGCAGGCGCGACACACCGCCCCCCGCGCACAGGTCGACGGTGATCAAGTGGGGGGGCGCGCGCGCCAGCGCGACCGTAGCCATGTTTGACGGCGACGGGGCGGCGCGCCGCGGCGGTGGCGTTCCACGCCGCCGCCCACTCGGCGAGGCCGGTGCCCCGCGCATTTCGGGAGGCCAGGCACGCGGCGGCCGGCTTTAGCCGGCATGACATCGCCTCGGTGAGCGCCGAGAGCCGCGAGGTGCGGCGCGCCGGCCTCCAGCGGGGCGGGCAGTGCCGGCCGGAGCCGCAGGCGGGGCACGTGGGCGCCCGGTTCCGCGGGACGTCCGACGCGCTCGTGCTGTCCACCGTCCCGGCGCCCGGCGGCAGCGGCGGCAAGCTGTGCGCGGCGCCCGCCCCGGATGACCTGTGCGCGGGCGGGCACGCGGTCGCCTTTGCCCGCACCAGCCGCGGCGAGGAGCAGGGCCACGGGAAGGACGACTGGCGGTCCAACAACAAGATCGCCGGGCAGCTCCACACCCTCGCCCGCGAGTACGCCAACCTGGGGGGCGACACCGCGGACGGCGACCGCTTCCGCTGCCTGGCAGAGGTGGGCCCCGCGTACCAGCGCATGATCGCGGAGCGCCTGATCCTGGCCGGCCCCGACGGCGCGGCGGGCACCCTCAACCGCCTGGCGACGGCGGCGGCGGCGGCGGGCGCCCCTAGCCCGGTCTTCATGGCGTGCGCCTTTAGCCGCCTCACGCTGCAGGGGCTGCCGCAGCTGAAGGAGGCGGTGGGGATGCTGGGCCGGGCGGGCGCGCGAGCGGTCGTGGTGCTCGTGCCGGCGGGCGTAGGCTGCAAGCTGCTGGAGCACAAGGGGTTCCCCGACACCGAGGCGGCCATCGCGGACTACATCGCCGCCGACGTCGCGTGCTCCCTGGGGCAGCAGTTTTACACGGCGCGCCACCTGGTGACCGCGCGCGTGGTGCAGCAGATTGCCAGTGGCCTCCTGCCTCGGACCTCCCCGGAGCGGGCGCTCTTCCGGGCGGCGGCGGCGGCCGGCCGCTTCACGCACGTCCTGTACGTCGGGCGCATAAGCCCCGTGGCTCACAACAGGCGCCTTCAGACAGAGTGGCACGCTGACAACGAGCAGCGCAGCCCGCACCTGCAGACCGAATTCTGCGAGGTGATGCTGGGGGAGGGCCTGGCGCCGACCCTGCGCGGCTCGGACCGCATCGGGTTCCTGGACAACAGCGGGACCTCGGTGGGGGCGGCCGACGGGGCCTACCCCGCGTGCGTGAATTTGCCAGACGCCACCGCCACCCGGAAGAGCTGACTCTTCAGGTTGGCGGCGTCGTCTCGCAACTTCATGCACGCGGGGCAAGCCCCGTCGCCGGCCCCTACCTAGGTGCCGCTGTTGTCCAGGAACCCGATGCGGTCCGAGTCAAGCAGTGTCGGCGCCAGCCCCTCCGCCAGCATCGCCTCGCAGAAATGGACCTGCAGCTACGGGCTACTCTGCTTGCTCTCCGCGTGCCACTCGGTGACCAGGCGCCTACTATGACCGACGGGACTGACGCGCCCGATGTAGAGTGCGTGCATGAAGCCGCCCGCTGCCGCCGCCGCCCAAAAGAGCTCCCGCTCCGGGGAGCTCGGTAGCAGGAGGTTCTTGGCCACATGGCGCACGATGCGCGCGGTCACCAAGTGGTGCGCCGTGAAGTACTGCTGACCGAGCGAGCACGCCGCGACGGCGTCGATGAAGTCCCCGACGGCGGCCTCCGTGTCGGGGAACCCTGTGTGCTCGAGCAGCTTGCTGCCCACGCCCGCTAGCACGAGCACCACGACCGCCCGCGCGCCCGCCCCGCGCAACATTCCCACCGCCTCCTTGAGCTGCGGTAGCCCCTGCTACGTGAGGCGGCTAAAGCTGCACGCCATAAAGATCGGGCTTGGTGCGCCTGCCAGATACGCCGCCGCCGTCGCCTAGCGGCGGAGGGTGCCGGCCGCGCCGTCGAGGCCGCTCAAGACCAGGCGCTCCGCGATAGGCGCTGGTACGCGGGGCCCGCCTCCGCCAGGCAGCGGAAACGGGCGGCGTCCGCCGTGTCGCCCCCGAGGTTGACGCACTCGCGGGCAAGGATGAGGAGCTAGCCGGCGATCTTATTGTTGGACCGCTAGTCGTCCTTCCGGTGGCCATGCTCCTCCCCGCTGCTAGTGCGGGCAAAGGCGACCGCGTACCCGCCCACGCATAGGTCCTTGGGCGCGGGCGCCGTGCACAGCTTGGCGCCGCCGCCACCGGGCGCCGGGACGGTGGACAGCACAAGCGCGTCGGACGTCCCCCGGAACCAGACGCCCACGTGCCTTGCCTACAGCTCCGGCCGGCCCTGGCCGCCCGCGCGCCGCGGCTCGCAGCTCTCGGCCCGCACCGGCGATGTCTTGCCGGCTGGCGGCTTCCGCGTGGCCGGCCTCCCAAACGGCGCGGGGCACCGGCCTGGCCGAGTGGGCGGCGGCTTGGGCGCCACCGCCGCGGCGCGTCGCCCCGCGTCGCCGTCAAACATGGGTGCGGCCACGCTAGCGCGCTCGCCCCCCCACTTGATCACCGTCGACGTTTGCGCGGAGGGCGGCGGGTCGTGCCTGCGTGGGGTGCACAGCGCGCGATCGTATCGTGAGCAAAGGGCGTATTCAGTCTAGATTTTAGCACCGAGTCATGCCAGCCAGCCCTAATGATGTGGCGCAGTGGCGTGGTGGGGGAGGAAGGGAGTGGGGGGGGGGGGGGGGGGGGGCGGGGAGGGCCGCACCGTTCCGCAGCAGCAGTCACGTGCCCCGTCTTGATGGCCGCCGCGGGCTTGGCAGACGGCGCGAGCGGGACGATCCTTTGCACCGGCGGCGGCTTCTGGCCCGCTGCGCCGGCAGCTTCCTACGCCGCCACGGCGTGGGGAAGCTCCTCCTCCGGTGTCTGCGGGACGCACTCGACCTCCTCCTCCTCCTCCTCCCCTTTGATGACCCGTCTTATGTGCCGTGCCGCCACAGGCTGGAACAGCCACGAGTCGGTCTCGGGTTGTGACGCACAGCCCCGCCTCCAGCGGATCTCCTCCAGGGGTTTGGCCTTCACCGACCCCCCTCCTCCTCCTCCACGCCCATCTGAGGACACGGCGACCTGACCACGGCGCGCCGCAGCGGCCTTGGATGGGGCGTGCCGCTGCCTATTGCCAAGCGGAAGCTGAGGGCGGCGTTGGGGCGTCGGGGCGGTATGTCAGTCAAACCCTAAACGCCGTTGCATACTATCCATGTCAGTACATGTTGGTGGTTGAATTAGGTGGTAGTCGTACCTGTGGACACGGGTTGTTGGGGGTATGTTGGGATCTCCGGGTTGCAAAGGCGTCTCGGTGGGGTCGTCTCGCGGCACATCAGTGCTTTTATGGGGGACAAGTTGTCGCACGCGCGGCAATCATTGCACGGGTCCAGACAAGGGAACATGGATCTGCGCGTGTGCTCCGGCGATTCGGGGTGGGAGGCAGGTGTGGCCGGAGGCGCCCGGGGCCGGGAGTGGTAAGTCTATCAGTCAAACCCTTGAACTCCGTGCATACTTTCCATGTCACAACATGTTGGCGGTTGAATTAGGTGGTAGTCGCACCTGTGGACATGGGTTGCTGGGGGGATGTTGAGATCCACGGGTTGCATAGGCATCCGGGTGGGGGTCGTCTCGCGCTATCGCTTTGGCGGCGGACAAGGCGGTGCACGTGCCGCAATCATTGCCCGGTTTTAGAAGAGAAAACGGATGGGCACGTGTGCTCCACAGAGTCAGGCGGTGAGGCAGGCGTGGCCGGAGGCGCCCGGGGCCGGGGGGGCTCCCGGGGGCCGGGGCAGGCGCCCGGGGCCGGGGGGGCTCCTGGGGGGGCTCCCGCCGACCACAGCGGTGGCTTGGCCGCACTGGCCGGGGTGCGCATCGAGCACATAGTGCGTGGGGCTCCTGCGCGCGCGCGGAGCCAGCAGTGTAGCGTTCCTGTCAGCACACAAGACACAAAGATCATTTATATGTGAGGATAGAGAGAACGATAGAGGGACAGAGGGGGAGAGAGAGAGCCGGCGGGGGGGGGGGGGGGGGGGGGGAGAGATGGAGGGTGGAGTTATCCCACTTTACACACGACGCGTTCATTCCACACATTCAATGTATATATAAATGAGGGGGATGTGACACAGGCAGAGGTAGGATACAATTTCGTTTGAAGTATCACCCTTTTAAATTTCAAACCCAAAAACATATGTATAGTATATACATTACACAATTAAAATCATTTTGTATGTATGACAAACTTTATAGGCCTCACACATACAGCGCTGCCGCGCTGAGAGAAAAAAAAACACAATACATGCCTCATCGCAGCAATGCCAAGCAGCAGTCAGGGACTGCTACTGTGCGGTAGAGCACTCTGCAGCACAGCGTCGCACATGCAGCGCTGCCGTGCTGCGATAAACGGTCACACGACACCGGCTGTGGCGCAGCAGTGCAAGGCACAAAGGTCATACATATCTCAGCATAGAGCGAGAGAGAGAGAGAGAGAGGGAGAGAGCCAGAGAGACGGAGGGTGGAGTAGACCCCTCTAGGTACGACGCCGTCATCCAACACATTTCGTGTTAATAGATGAGCAGGATATAGCACAGTCAGAGGCTGGGCACAACTTGATTTGTATTAAATATCAACCTTTAACTTTAAAAATAACAAATGCATAGTACATATTAATCATAGAACTATGTAATTTGTGCAGGTCAACAACAAGTACTTGATCAAGTACCATGACCCAGTGTAACACACAGATCTTGATATGCATAATTCAAGCCTTCCCTATGGTCAACGGCGATATAATTTCGCATGGCAGGGGAGGGCAGGTTGAGGGCGGAGGTCGATGGCGGAGGGCGAGGGCGCGGTCGAGGGGCGGAGGTCAAGAGCGGAGGGCTTAGGGCGAGGGCGCGGTCTAGGGGCGGAGGTCAAGAGCGGAGGGCTTAGGGCGAGGGCGCGGTCGACATCGAGAGATAGAGAGAGCCACATGTACGACGCATGCATGCCGCCTTTTTCATGTCTCCAGAGGCAGAGACATAATACCAAAGGCGAGGGAGAGGGCTGCTAGGGAGAGGGGCAGGGACAGAGAGACATGAAACAGGGAAAATATTTAATTGATTCAAAAATGATCCAGATAATATTTCAGAGATGCCAGAGAAGATAGAGAGAGGGAGGGAGGGAGAGGGAGACCCTGTTGGGCCGTGTCGGCGTGCCACTACCCCCACCACCACTGCTACTACTACTACTACTACTACTACTACTACTACTTGCGAGGCAGAGAGACATGGCCGGGGAGACGGCCAGGGCAAAAAAAGCCAGGGAGGGGAAAAAAATATAGTGGACCATTTCTCGATTTGTGCGTGTCATCCTTGCGCAAATCCAGCTCCACTGAGCATGGCGAAGATTTCAGAGCAGCTGCCAGAGAAGATAGCAGTTAGCGAGATAGAGAGACAGAGAGGGAGACCGTGTTGGGCCGTGTCGGCGTGCCACTACTACCACCACCGCTACTACTACTACTACTACTACCACTTGAGACGAGGAGAGACAGGGCCAGGGAGAGGGCCAGGGAGAGAGAGAGAATCCGAACAGAACCTCATGATCTCTCGCCATCAACAAGATGCAGAGCCTCAAACAAGTGAGGATGAGATAACGCAGTAACCACAAAGTATCCAAGAAGCGCCAGGAATCTATCGGTGCAGTCGTCTATTGTCAAACCCAACTACGAGGACTTATTGATGCGCGAGTAGGCAGGAAGAGTTGACCTAACTATACCCTTTCCACGCTCAACACGAGTAGGAGGGGGCGTAGATGAATTATGAACAGGAGCAGAGCGGCGCTGAACAGGATCACGATCATCATGCTCAACACAAGCAGATTGATGTTCGCCACGAGCAGTATCATGCTCGGCATCTAGATCATAGGATTCAGTAACCTCACTTATGGAGGGCGGGTTCGACTCAGCATCCGACTTTTCTCTCGGCGGAAACGAGGAGTGATCTGTGAGGGTTGTGGATCCTCGTTATGCCACCAAACCCCCTACTGCATAGCCAACAACATTAAAAGGTAACTGGGTATCCGGATCATCCGGTTGTGATGGCTGAGTGGGAGGCAAAGGGCCTCTACGCCGAGTCGGTGAAGGCTCGCGCCGCTTATCAGGCAACGGCGAGTCCGAGAGAATCCGAGTGGAAGGCTTTGTGAGAGCCCGACGAGCTGCTTCAGTAGCACGAGCTTTGCTCTTTTTTATTTTTAGAGGGGCCGAACTTGGCCATGGTAAGACGAACACTGCTCGTTAAACATGTATCACACACCGGCATAATTAACAGTTGGCTCAACAGCAGCAAGCAGTAAGGTTGGCTATGCAATATGTAATATTTCGCAGATTGTTCGCAGGTTGAACGACAATCTTGGGATCGTTCGTAAACGGCGAGTAAGGGTCGTCCAGAGATACCTCTCGGGAAAACAACAGAGTAACAAACTCAGGTATAGACTGCGATACTGTATCAATCGCAGTTTTGGACAGGTTTCGACCAGGTATATTCTCTTTTTGTATATCTTTTAAAGGGGGTTTTCAGACAGAATGAGACGAACGGAGGAACGGCGGCGCCATTTTGAGAGCGACGGCCATTTTGAGAGCGACGCGGGGTCACGAGTCGACAGGGAAGGCAAATGTGAGATGGGAAGGTAGTGTCTTACCTGTATGTCGCAGTGAGAACAAGTCGACGAAGTGCTGTGGTCGAGAAGTGTCGTCGAGATTTTTTGTCGGAACTGCCGACTCAACTCGTCAAGGTCGTATGAGACCTGATTTGGGGGTAATGCGCGAGCTATACGGCGGGGTCTGAACAGCAGCCCGAGTCCGCAGAACTGGTAGATATGACAGTGCGCAGCCTCGCGAGGCTAACGAATGTGCGGGGTGGTGCCAAAAGAGCAGCGTTATGAAGCTACAGTGGCAAACCGATTCGATATGTTCTGTGGCAACAAAAACTACAGGGTTCTTGGCCAATCGGGCCGGAATCGCAAGCTCCACCTGTATAACAGCGGCGCGCGAAAAGAAAGAACTGCTATGGAGTACAGCGAACGTTGACGCCGTAGAAGCACCAAATGTGGCGGGACACCTGTTGAGAAGAGGGTCTCGCTGCGAGAGAACAGGTTTTCGGAGTCGTAAGGAGACTGGTTGGTTGAGAGATTGTGAGAAGCGAATTACAGGTGCTGTGCTGCGGGGGTGACTATATATATAAATACCGATCGGCAGCCGATGTGGTCAGTATCGCGCGGCGGCGGGGGGGGGGGGGGGGGGGGGTACAGCTCCGTAATGCCTTTAGTGCCCTGTAGTGCCATGCTGTAATGCCGCGCCCACATGTCTAAATTGTCTACTAGTATCGTGTTGCCAGCATGTATCCGTACAGCGATGCGGGGCAGCTGTTACGTACGGCATACCGTATGACTTTCTAATATAGCGGTGAACAATCGTACGAAATCTGTCCGACTGCGCGATCTATATGGCCTGCTTAACCGACTACCGACTACATAAGCGCGGGTAATAAAAGCGACATTGGCGACAGTTGCTCTACTCTAAGGATTACTCATCTATCAGCCATGCGTAGCACGAGCAGCGCGACGATGATATAAGGGTTAGACCTGTACAGGGTGCCGATAGCAGTAATGCTAAAGACCATAGACGCTGTGCGAGAGGTTGTAGCGCCGGCACACACCACTCCATCACTACAATTCTGGTGCTCGGATGGCTATGGAGCTGGTTACCCCAACAGCGTTACTCATGACGTCCGGACCTACTCCCATCAACTTGTACATTGCAGAATTGACATTGGTCAAAGGTAATGCCATGCTACGTACTTGAGTAGACTGGTGTCAATCATGAAGGTCAAACCTTACCCACAGTCAGATGCATTGCTAACAAAATTTGTCCACATGTGATTTGCAGGTATATCGGAAGGAATGCCCTGGGATTGCGCAAGGCTTGCTCCGATAGGCAACACGGCCAACATGTGCACAGTATGCAACGCATGCAACGTTCATCACTCGACATGGTAAGGGTTTCAATGGGATGTCTTGTGAAATAGCCATGCGTTATTCGTATGCTGATTGGAAGCACATACACACGCAAATTGTGTTGCCTCCATGCTGTGTGTGGATATGCATGATTTATACCGCATCAATATGTTGGACAGACCGCCGTGGCTTATACCAGATTGTCCGGCCGGACGGCCGGACGAAAGATTACGCGATATAATCACCAATGTTGAAGTGCATGCACTGCAACTCAACGCGCCCCATTATATGCGCCGAGACACTCGGGGCGCTAGACTACCATCAGTAGTTGGCAGCACACTCTTGCAGGTGAGCGTTGTTTTTTCGATGTCTATCAATTGCACATATGCCATCTTTGTCCAAGTTGCCATATCTGGCGGGAGGTTTGGGATTTAATCTCGCCCCCCCCCCCCCCCCCCCCCCCCCCTCCTGAAGATCATGCAGACCGCATCAAGTCACTGCCCACATGCATATCTCAAGCGCCTTGGAGGATTTCGTTTAGTCGATTATGAGGAACACTAGCGCTTGGGCTGCAAATGTGGTTGTTGCCCATCTCAATGCAAGCTCCACATGGTACAAGGAGACGGTCCGCGCATACTACTCAGAGTACAAGGCAGAGTTGTATGCAAACGAGGTATGCTCCCGCCTATACCCTCGCGGCCACTGAAACTCATGCCCACGGCAGGCATCTTCTCGGCGGTCACCTTCTCTGCAATAATCTTTTCCGCAGCTGGGTGACGTGGCTCTCTGCTGGGTCCGGGCTGCTGGGTAGCGGTTGCTCGGGGGGGGGGCGAGGCGACGGCGCGGTGCTTTGCTACCACTACCACCACCACACGATGGGGAAAAATACATATTGGACCATTTCTCGATTTGTGCGTGCCATCCGTGCGCAGGGGCCATGGTGTACGCCGCGCGGGTGCATCTCCTCCGCCGCGCAGCAGGCATCTTCTCGGCGGTCATCTTGTTTGCAGTCATCTTGTCCGCAGTCGGGTGACGTGGTTCTCTGCTGGGTCCGGGCATGCTGGGTAGTGGTTGCTCGGGAGGCGAGGCGACGGCACGGTGATTTACCACCATTACCACCACCACCCGATGGGGTTTAGGGTTTCACCGCGGTCGCCTCGGAAAATCCGCTTTGACGGTTGTCTACATCTTCACGGTTTTGCTTGCTGTGCGCAACTTCGCTGGCGGTCCTTCCGCCCCGACTTTATGCTTCCTACGTGGCCAGTCCGTCCAGGCTCTTCGAAACTTTGCCGCCATCCAACCCGCTGAATTCCGTCATCACCTGTCGCCCACGCGGCGGGGGTTGTTGCAGCGAGTCTCTGCTTGCGTGCATGGTACCTTGGGCGGCATTCTCTCTGCCGGAGTGCAGACGGCCAAGTCTGATGCGTCTGCCCGTGGTCATTCCGCACCCTCTTCTGGTGCCGTCTCCACCTCGCAACTGGTGTAGGACGTTTCCTATATTGCTTTTTGGGTGATTTCCTGATTGCTTTTTGCAGCTAGCTCATGTATCTATAGTAGTAGTAGTAGTAGTAGTAGTAGTAGTAGTAGACTGCGCCCGTTTCGATATTTATAATGTGCTGCTTTATGGCAAATCAAATGTGGCGACACATGTGCACATGTGTCACGTTTTCATATGGGTCTTAACATGTACATACAACAACACGTACTCGGGAAGTAGCAGGACGACCGTTTCCAGTACTGCGCAGTATTGCTACATGAGCTAGCTGCATATAAGGCAATAAACATCTACATTATCAGACTCGTAGATAGTAGCTAGTCGCCATATGTATCGATCACTGCCACTGCGCGGATGATGTTGATGATGTAGCCGAGACGATATGTACAGCAGTCTGCGGTCCGCAGATTACTAAATCCATCCCGCGGTGCGGCGCGCGGCGCAGCGGAGAAGCGGGCGAACTGCTCTGGCTCGCACCTGCGCGGCCTACTGCAGCTGCTGCTTCAAGGGGAGAGGGGGTTGATATCCACGGATTGCAGCGGGGGTCCGCACCGCTCCCACCCCCATCCGGACCCCGCGCGGCGGCGGTTGGTCAGGCGACGGTCCGCGGTCAGGGGCGCCTCGCGAGAGACAGGGTTGGCAGCCGCGGGAGCGTGCGCGCGCGGTGCCGCCCCGGCGGGATACCGCCATTTGATGGCGGCGGGTGCCCGGCGGGCTTGTGACCAGAGCTGCTGTGGGGGTCACAGCAGATTTCTGAGCAGATTTCCGAAAAAATATACGACAAGAGAGAAGATGAAGAATGGCGTAGAGGGGATTTAAAATAGACGAATAGAAGATCGAGAGAGGATATTCATATGAAGGAAACCTAATGCCGAATTCGTGTTCCGAAAAATGTCTGAGGCGCGTACCAGGGTAATTACACTCAACGTAACGAACGCTGTACGGTGGTAACACACCAACACAGTTCAGAATTAAAATGAATGTCGCTGGCACAACGCCGAAAAAGTTTCTGATGTAAGGCTGTCGGAAAAGATTACTCCGCCCCCCGCCCCCCCCCCCCCCCCCCCACCCATCCCACCCTCGGCCCTGCTCATCCAGGTCGCCCTCACAGACCATGCAAACACAGGGCATGTCATGGCACCATCATTGAGAATGCAGCGACAAGGGGGGGGGGGGGGGGTCCTGCGGTGATGAGGCGCGCGATGCGAGTGCGACAAGTAGGTGCGGATTGCACCAGGACGCAACGCGCCATGTCCGAGGATCGAGTCCGAAAACCCTCACGCAGGATCAAAAAAAGGTATGTATATAAATAACAGGCATTGTGAGGTACATCGATTACATCAGTGTCTCGAAAACGTGCGCATGCCCACGCGTGCCCTGTGGCATGCGGCGGATGGTGTGAGGTGCAGTAATGCGGTGCAGCATTGTGACAAGGACAAGAGGTTTCAGCAGACGAATTCTGGTTACACGCCGGCTTTCGTCACTTCGTCAGATGGCACCGTATGCAGTATAGCAGATGTGGGCCGCAGGGATTACCCTTGGGCTCTAGGCTCAGGCAGGCATACCAGTGCAGGCATAAAGATATACACGAAGGATGGTTTCTAAGTATGAAGCAAATGATATAATGTAGCAGTGGTGCGGGTATAGGTGCATGCAGAGACACGGGAACAGAACGGGAAAAATGGGGGGGGGGGGGGGGGGGGGGGCAAAGGCCCCGGGGCCGGCCGCACGCGGTGCAGCCAACGCGCACGGGCGCCCCGGCCTGCAGCGGGCCTCCTCACTTGGCGCTGGAACGCTTGCCGCGATGGTCCTTGGGCGCCTTGCGCTTGCCGAGCTGGCCCAGCTTGGTGACCTTGCCCACCTCCTTATTCTTCTCCTGCTTGATGCGCTGAAAGCAGAAGGCGCACACAGAGCCACCCTGCCCGTGGACGGCGTAGGGACGGCCGCAGGCGGTGCCGGGCTCCCCCGGTGCTGCTGACGCCGCCACGATTTTGCCGCACTGCCCAAGGCCGGCCGCGCGCCACGTCGCCGCGTCGTACGCGGGGCGGAAGTCTTTCGGCAGCGCCCGCATGGCGCAATCGTGCCCGGGGTGGAACACGCCGCAGCGGGGGCTCGCCCCCGTCCTGGCATTGACTTCAAACTCCTCGTGGCAGTAGACGCACGTCTCGGGCAGCAGCGCGCCGTCAGACACGTTGTTCCGGCGGCGGCGCCCGTGCCAGGAGCCGCTCTCCTCCCAGCGGTTGATCAGCGGCACCGGCGCCCGGCGGCACGCACCGCCGGCGTTGCTGGGGTCGTCCATGCACGCGCACCGCTGGCCCGGCAGCGGCGCGTAGGCGCCGGTCCGCCTGCCCGCCCTCGCCGCACCTGCGGCGCGGGGGGCGCGCCGCCGGCGGGCGGATGAGGGGGGCGCGCCTACATCAGGTTCAAGGGGGCGCGGCGGAGGGGGGGGGGGGGGGGGGCGCACCTTGAGGGGGCGCCGCGGCAGAAGGGGGCGCGGCGGTGGAGGGTGGTGGGTCGGCGCACGGGGTAGCTGCACCGGAGGGGGCGGCGGCGCGTGCTGCGCTGTCAGGCACAGGGGCTGCCGCAGCGACAGCGCCCTCCGCCGCGGCCGAGCCGTTGGGCGCGGGGGCGGCGGCGGCGGCGCCTGCCACAGAGGCGGGCGCCACAGCAGCGGGTGGCGGCCAACCTCCACCGCCGCCGCCTCCGCCGCCGCAGCGGAGGAGGGCGGGCGCCGCGCCCATGGCGGGCGCCGGCAATAGAATCAGGGTGGGCGGCGCAACGGGCACGGCTGCAGCCGCCGTGCGGGCGTCCTCCTGTGGAGGCCAGGGGGGGGGATGGAGGGTGGAGTTATCCCACTTAACGCAGGACGCCTTCATGCAACACATTTTGTGAGTATATTGTTGAGGAGGTTATAGCACACGCAGAGGCAGGATACAACTTGGTTTGAAGTAATTATCACCAATTTTGATTTTAAATGCAAAACATGTGTATAGTATATACGTTATACATTTAAAGTCATTTTGTATGTCTGACAAACTTTAAGGACGTCGCACATACAGCGCCGCCGTGCTGCAAGAAACAGATACACAACACAGGCTGCGGCGCAGCAATGCCAGGCACCAGTCATGGGACTGCAGCTGCACGGCAGCGCCCTCTGCAGCACGGCGTCGCACATACAGCGTCGCCGTGCCGCAAGAAACATAAATACGACACGGGTTGCAGCGCAGCAATGCCGGCAGGAGTCAGTGGACTGCAGCTGTGAGGCAGTGCAATCTGCAGCATGGTGTCGCACATACATTGCTGCCATGCCGCAAGAAACGGATACACGACACATGTTGCAGCGTAGGGACGCCAGTCACAAAGGCCATACATATGTCAGCATAGGGAGAGAGGGAGAGAGAGAGAGGGAGAGAGAGGGAGAGAGAGAGAGAGAGGGAGACGGAGGGTGCAATAGCCGCCTGTAGGTACATTGCCTTGATCCAACACATTTCGTGTTTATAGATGCGGAGAATACAGCACAGGCAGAGGATGGGCCGCACAACTTGATTTATATTTCTTAAAAACTTTTAAATTTTCAAGAAACGCATACGTATAGTGTATATTATTCATTCAAAAAGACCTCTGGTCAATAAAAAGAACTTGGTAAAGAATTGTGACCAGTCTGACGCACAGGTCTAAATATGCATATTCACGCCCCCCCCTTTCTGTGGTCGTCGGCGGTATAGTTTCGCATCGTAGGTGACGGCAGACAGAGCGAGGTCGTCGAGGGCGGCGGGCGGATGCCGAGCTGTCGAGGGCGAAGGGCGAGGGCGCGGAGCTGGGGCGGAGGATGAGAGCGCAGGGTTTACGGCGAGGGCGCGGTCGACGGTGAGAGAGAGAGAGAGAGAGAGAGAGAGAGAGAGAGAGAGAGAGTCGCATTCACGTCGCCTGCATCCCGCCTATTTCTTGTCTCCAGGGGAGGACAAAATACTGTCAAAGATCCATTATCCAGGCAGACCGGTCGACAGCAGGGGACCAAGCGGCGGCGTAGACCAAACACACAGCGGTCCATCGCTCACTCTGTCGTTGTATTGCCCGTGTTCGCCCCACCCTCTCCCACGCTCTATGTCCACGGAGATATGGCGTCGTGCCGGCGTAGAACTTTGTGATGTGGGGCGCGATTTCAAACAAGGGACCATATTTCAAAATGCTGCCTGTGTCGATAACTCGCTCGCTGTCGAGGCGTCGTCAGTGTGGCGACAAGCAGCTCTCGCGCTTACAGGGCACACCACTACAGACGGACAGTCGGACAGGGCGAGGGCGGAGGGCGGAGGGCGAGGGCGGCTTGCATACGGCGAGGGCGCGGTCGACGAACAGAGATAGAGAGAGAGAGAGAGAGAGAGAGGGGGGGGGGGACGGGAGAGAGAAACCTCTACGACGGCTGCGTCCCACCTATTTACCGTGACTCTTGAGGAGGAGACAATATCAAATATGCAGGACAACGACAGACCAGTCGACAGCAGGGGACCAGTTGGCGTGGGCGTCGCGGCGTGAAGCGAGCACACCACAGAGCGACCTTCTCTCTGTCGACCCTTCTCCCACCCTATGCCGACCTCTATGTTTGTCGAGGAGAGTGTGGCGTGGTATGGGGCGTTATTTCGATAAAAGTGTTATAAAAGCGGAGTCCGTTTTCGCTGGCTGTCTCGAGGGGCATTCGTATGGCGTCAAGCAGCAGCTCTCGCGCGCTTACCTGACAGATGGCCGACAGACAGGCAGCTGTGCGGCACTCGTGTGACACTACCCCAGCTGCCAGCGGAGTCGAGGACGAGCTCTAGTGATGTAGTGCTGCAGCGTCGGGCAGCAGTGTCGCGCTCCTCAGCCTCGACTCTGCCGGTTGCTAGACAGGTGGGGAGAGTTTGTGTTCAGCTTTTATCACGGTGGCGGCCGCTGTATAGGCGGCACCGCGCGTGGCGCGCAATGCGGCGCGTTGGCGGCGGCTGTCGAGGGCGCCCGCGGTGCATTCCGTCGGACAGGCCGACTATAACTCGTGTGAAGTTCTTATCAGCACTTATCTTGGCGTGTTGTAGTAGTAATAGCAATAAGGGCCAGCGCATAGCTACTAATAATAATAGTAATATATAGTCATAATAATAGTTCGTATAGTGCCTTGGTAGTAGTCGCCTGCGCAGGTTTGAAAGACGTACAGCAGCAGGTACACCAGTAGGACTGTTTCCAGTTTACTGCATTGTCAGTCTCTTAGCTAGCATACGACACAGTGGACATATGTAGTCGACTATGGGGTGGTGTCTATTCGACGCGGGGTGGCGAGTCGGCGATAATGGCTGTCGCGCGCGGGCGCGTTGACAATCCTCGGACGTCCCAACGTTGCCGACGACGTCAGTGACTGTTTTAAATGTTGTGCTACGTCTATGATAACACATATATATATCATCGCGTGTAGCGGTAGTAGCCAGCCCCCGTTCCGATATCTGATGTAGCGACCTATTTTCGATTCAATAAATGGTGGTCCGTTTGGTTCCTGGCAGCTTGTCCACTTCGTGGTTCCATTGGCTCTCCCTTGTTTCTCGGCTCCCTGGCCTCCTGCTCGACCTTGGTTTCAGGCTTATGTCTCTCTTTGGCTGGCAACCTTTCATAGTTGATGTTAGTTCTGTTTGTAGTGCGCATATGTAGTTAATATGTAATATGTAATTGAAGGATGTAGTTAATTAAAGCCCTGATATAAAACACTTTACATGATGCATGGTGCTTAGGGCAGTGTGTACCGCAGGGTCCGCAGCACGTACCCGTACCAGTGCGACTGTTTCCAGTACAGTATTGCGCATTATAAGAACCGTAGCTATAGATCTATACAGTATCAATATAGATCTATATCTAAGTATCTATATTGTAGCTAGACGGCATATCGGTCACTGCGATCTGCGAATGATGATGATGTCGCGTCTAAAAGTCTGCCGTCCGCCGATTATTTCATCCAACGTTGATGAGGCGCGCGGCGCAGCAGACGGGCGGGTGAACGGCTCTGGCTCTCACCTGCGGTATGCAGCGAGGCATCGAAAAATGAATAACCCCATATAGTCGCTAATCCTCAATAGAATCCCGATGTGCACATAGCTATGTACAGTGGTACGTTTACCGTTAGAAACCTCGCGATGTCGTCCGATCTTGTAAGGGTAGTCGTTTTTTTATCATCGACGGCCCCGTATCGCGTTTGCTATATGCACATTTCATGTGTGCAGATAGCTATGTGCACATGCGCGAATGCTCGGATAGCTGCTCGGATAGTAGCTCACGAACAACGATCCGAGTACGCAAAATGTGCACATAGCCATCTGCACACCGTATAATAATTCCTTTCTGCACACGGTACGGGCGTACGGGTCAAACGCAACGGACGTCTCACATCGCCCGGATGATACCGCAACGCCATCGGACGGCGATCGATCGGCGCCGGCAAGGTCTGGATGGGCGCGAGCCGAGGCGAACGGCGGCGGCAACAATCCATGGCGTGGCGCTTCCGCGCTTTCGAGGAGAGGCGCATGACCGGACTCGTGCGCTCATGGGACGACGCGCGCACCGAGGCGTTCTACGCCGCCGCCTCGAACGGACGCTGACATCTTTGCGGCGCTACTCGTGGGCACCGCGGACACCGTTGTGGCGTTGGTGGAGCTCTCCCGAGCGGCATGCCGACTATCTTCTAAGGCAACTCAAGCAACACGTGGCGGCGGGGCCCTCGGGCATGCGCAACGAGGATCCCCGTTGCATGGTGGGCGAATACGCCCCGGCGTCGGGTCCTGCGGCGGTCCGCACCATGTTGGAGGTCGCGTCAATGTACCTCCAAGGTCGCCTGCCCGGGTGGTTCAACCGGCTCTTCGCCTCTGCTGGGCTCGTGGCACGTGTCAAGAAGCTAGCTAGGTGAGGGCAGGGCCCCGGACGTGCGGCATGTGGCAGTCGGGGAGGCGGAGCGGCGCGCAGCGGAGCGGGCCGTGGTGGACAACATGAAGGAGGCGTATGTGTCGGTGCTTGCTCCATCTCAGCTCGGCGTTGGCATTTCCGCGGGCGACTCCATTCTCATCCACGGCGTCCGGCTCATCGCCGAGAAGCTTGGCCCACGTGCCGTCATCGTCCACACCGACCTTCTCAACGCTTACAACGAAGCATGGCGCCGCACCATCATCCAACGCCACATCGATTGCTCTCCACTACACCCTGTCATCCCTGCGCTCATAGCCTCCCTCTCCACGGATTCGTATCTGGTCGTGAACAATCGGTCCGCCCCTCTATCTGCGGTCGGAGAACGGCGTGCCACAGGGCGCACCGTTGGCCACGACTTCCTTCTGCGTCGCGATTCATCCCGAGGTGCAACAGTGTGACAGCACGTTGGAGGTCACTGACGGGGCGGCGCGCTTCAACGCCGACGATGGATTTTTGGTGGGCCTCCCGGAGCACGTGTGGCCGGCTCTTCATGCCTTCCACACGTCCATCAAGGCGTCCGTGGGGCTTGAGGTGCGCTTCGACAAGATGCACTCGAGCAGCGCAGACATGGAGGCCGCGCGGCGTGAGGCTCCGGCCGATATCGAGTGGCCCGAGATAGATGGCCATCACGGCATACTGGTCTTCAACGTGCCGCTCGGATTGCCAGAGTATGTGCAGGCGTACATGCGCAGCAAGGCGGAGGAGCTACGAGAGGAGGTGGATGCTAGATTGAGCAAGCTCCTATCCGCCAAGCCCAGCCGACGGTACACCCACGCCCTGCATCACCACGCACGCGCCCTGATCAAGCATTGCATGCAACACAAGGCGGGATATTGGCTCCGCAACATACTCCCGTCCGAGGTGGAAGCCTTTGCGGAGGCGGTGGATGCCACCGTCCTCGCGGCGGTCGAGCGGATGCTAGGGGTCTCTTTCGATCCCTCCACGTACGGCACCGACACCAATCCGGTGGTCACCGATTTCCTGGCGGAGCTTTTGCACGACCCTTGTCCCCTGTCGCTGCCCTGATATGGGGACATGGCACCTTCTTGCATCGGCGACGGGGAGTAGTAGGGGCATGGTCTCGGTCCAAAGCTGTCGGGGCTGATTGCTGACGGGGAGGTAGGCGGGGTTTCCACCTTAACGAGCCACTTTGACGCCCTGGCTGCTGCTGCCTGCAGCTTTTGCAAGGCTTTCTTTGCAGCTGCAATGTCTGCGCTGACCTGGCTTATGTGGTGTTATCTGGTATGCTCCAGTTCCACCTAGCAAAGATGAAAACCATTTTAGTTCTCACTACCTTGATATTCTCCATGTAGGTAACAACCTATATATATTAATTCCAAAAGCTTCAGGCTGTAGTACATAAGGCGCTCCGTACCTCAGTGGTGTTCTGGGTATGCTCAGTTGCCAGCGCCATGGATGCTTGGTGATTGCAACGGTTGCGCGCGCCTCCTTCTGCGCGGCCTGGCGGAGCTTCTCATCCTCCTTCTCCAGCAAGGCCTTGTCCTTTGCAGCAGCTTTGGCAGCATCTGCAACGTGCCTGGCGGCTGCCTCTTCACGCTTCCTCTCAGCGTGGCGTGCAGCCTTGTCAGCTTTTGCAGCAGCTGCCGCCCGTCGCTTCTCCATCTCAGCGCGTGCCTTCTCCTGCGCACGAGTGGCGGCCTCCCGAGCCCTGCGCCTGGCGTGGCGCTCCTTGTCTCGTGCCCGCTCTTGCGCCAACTTGTGACGCGCCGTCTCCTTGGCCATAGCCCTCCACCTCCTCAAGGCATGCCCAACAGCCTTCTTTAGCCATTTCGTGTATAGAGCGCGCATGGCTCTTTCGCCGCAAAGCATTTGGGCGTCCTCGCCCATGATGCGACGGCGCCCCGGCATCTTGTAACGCTTGGAACACTTGTCCTTGTTTAGCATTAGCGCCAACACCTCACAGATGGGCGGGTGCTCATGTAAGTTCTGCACGATTAGCTCCTGGCGAAGGCGCTTGGTCTTGCGTTGGTGGTGCATGACATGTTGATATGTGCACTTCACTGCAGCACTCTCCACATCTGGCAGCGCGCTGACACACACATCATGCGCTAGGAGCTGAAGAGGATCGCTAGGCATACCAGTGACGTTGTCCATAATCGATTCAATCGCAGTCTCCCGCTCGGCGGTGCCCTCGGGTTGCGCGATGGTGTTGACTAATGTAATGGAGCGGCCCTCTTTCTGCTCTTTGGTTGTCCGGTACGCCTTCCTGCGTACGGCCTCAGGGTTGACGTCACACTGGCGCGTGTCTCCGTTAGGGTAGCCGGCCCTCTCGAAATCGCGGCGGTTGCGCTCTTTGGGCACTGCCTTCTCCCAGGGCGAGCATGCGGGGATGACGAGCTTGCCGCCGTAAGAATTTGTTATAGTATGTCGGAGCAACGGACTGAGAGTTCGTCCCTGTGTCGATTCAAGAATGCTCGAAAGCAATCCTTGCCAGCACTGCCACCGCGGATGCAGCCTTGGATGATCTTCTGTTGTCGGTCGGTCTTGATGGCCAGCGAGCAATATTTTACGACCTCCAACACCTTGCGTCGCAGGGCCTGAACAGTCCACGGCAACGCTAGCTTCCCACGACGAATGATAGCAACAACCATCTTCGCCTCCTCCCCTTCGGTGAAGATAACAAGGTTGGAAAACGAGGTCATCGAACGAGCCTTCCTAGCGGTTGCGACGTTGCGCTGGAGGCTGGTCTTTGGTACGCGGAAGCACTGCACGGCAACGCGGAACGAGTGCGTTCGGTTTGCAACAGCGCTCACTGCATGCACCATGTCGGCGCTCGTGTACTTCATGTACTCCCAACGACCGCCCTCATCCGTTGCCTTGCTCTTTTACTTGACCCTGCCGGGCTTAGGGGGTCGCATAGTTGCGTGAGGCTGGGTTCGGTGGAGGTGGTGCGCGCAAGGGGACCTGTCGCTCCGGCTGTCGTCGCGACGGATTTCAAAAATCGGGTCAACCCACCCGGCTTGGACACCCCACTGCGACGAGAGAGCAGCCCGTAGCATATCAGTGCATATGCTTGCCTGAAAGCCCTACTGAAATGCCTCAAAATGATCCGACAACCTCCATGATTGGGTCAGTCTGCACCAAGTTCTGGTGAAACACTGCCCAAGTGTATCCAAAAAATGGTGTATCCAAATCTCCCTCCCATGGAGATAATACTCGTATCTAAAAGGATTACGTGATGCGGCGGGCTAGGGCACGGAAAACCGGTATTTCAAATGGTCTACAGGTAGCTCCGCCGCGCGCCACCTGTACTCATCCGCGCATGCTGCGTACAGGTACAGCTACATCCACTGAAATTTCTGACGCTCATCATCAGCAGTAAGTACGGCAGTAGGGCGAAGGTACCAGCAGAGCACCCTGTAGTGACTAGTAACCCTGTAGCGGGGGCGCGATATCCTGCTGCTCCAGCAGTCGCTGCTACGCAGGCGGTACGACGCGGACCGGGGCTACCAGTAGTCATCTCGGGCCGCACGGCGACGATGAATCGGCGGCAGCGCCAGCAGCGCGGCGCGGACGAGCGGCGCGTCGTCCTGCATTCGCGTTTTGTTGCTACCTCGTACTGGTACCGTAGTCAGCATAGCGCGCAATTCGATCTATAACTGCATCGTTATAGGTCACCATACGCTGATCTATACGCGCGATGCGCTAGTAGTAGATAGTCCGCCCCGACCGCCCGTAATTTTCAATGCTTGCGCGTCGTTGCCGTGAGAACCAATCTTCTGTGCAGCCCCCAGCGGGGTCCATCACCAACAGGGTCGCTATAGACCGCATCGTCAACAGGCATTTGTTTCCATTGTCCCGTCTCCGGCTGCTTCGACCCACCCCCTGAGACAGCCCTGTGAACAGCGCAATGAGCGCGCCAGCCTGCTGTCGGCCGGGTGGCGGCTTTGGCGTGCCTCACGGCGCTTCTGCTGGCTAGTAACTGCAGACCGGCCGATTGCACGGGGGATGAGCTTGGGGGCGGCGGCCTGAGCCGACGCACGGCAGAGGTCGTCCCACCCGGCCTGCGGCACCCTTTGCGGCACCCCCACCTCGGCCACGTGTTGGGCAACAGCGAGGCACGCCGCGCGCACTCGGCGTCGCACTACGGGGCCGCTCACCCTTGCAGTCCTCACTCTCTGAGCAACCCGGGACTACGTCGGCACGATCGCACCACCTGGGGCTGCATCTGAGCCGGCAGCGCGCCTGGATCCACGAGCGGCCAGCCGGGACCGCGCTCGGGCCTCAGCGGCTGCGGTGCATGGACCAGCCCCCCGTTGCCTTCTACTTGATGGAGGAGGCGATGGTCAAATGCGACGTGCCGCTTGGCCCGGACTTCCTGAGGAACCTCGGCGGGGGCGTCAAACACAGCGCTGAGATCTTTTTCTACCATCAGCTCAAGAGCCATCCCTGGCGTGTGGCCGACCCCGACGACGCGACCCTTGTCGTGGTGCCGCTCTTCCTGGGTCTGCTTGCGCGCGGCGTTTGTCCGGGGTACCACTCCGAGGGGAAGAAGCTTAAAGCGCTGCACGAAATAGGCAACATCATTAAACACTCGCCCAGGTGACCGTGCCGCTCTGCCTCGCCCCTTTACCTGCCCGTGCCAGCTGGGCCAGGTCGCCCAGTCGGGCGATGGGGCATCGTGAAATAGCAGAGACGGGGGTCGAGGCTGCTGGCCGAACTCCCCACCGATTGGCAGTAGCGGCGCGAATGCTGTCGCGTCCTTGCGCCGTACGAGGTCGCAGTAGGCCCTCTGACGCCGTGCACTGAAATCCTTGTTTTTATTCGCAGATATAAACAGACGGGTGGCGCGGACTTCATGATGCTTACCACCGATTGGATGGGCAGCAAGATGTTCAACCAGGCCGACAACTTCCGGCGAGTGACTCGGCACTTCATTTACGCGTACAAGCAGACGGGCGACAACGGCCACATGCCCAACTCGCACGACAAGGGCGAGATGTGCATCGTGCCCGTGCCCACTACCATTACATACCTCATGCGTCACTGCCATGGCAGCACGCAGAAGGGCGTCCATTGCCCTGACCGCCAGCTGGAGGGCTCCTTCCAGGAATACCTGGCCAAGCGCGATATCAATCTGTTCTTCATGGGCAAGGTGACGGACACCGCCAGTGCAGTGAACTGGCCAACGACCCCGATACTTTTTAAAAGGTCAGCTGTGCTCTGACACAACCACTGAGGCTGTCTCTGCTCTGTGCCCTCCCTCCAATGCAGACCAGGCAGCGGCGCTACGCTCCGCGCCGCATGTTTATCAAGGAGGCCGCCCCGCTGTCGTCTCCCGACGGCAAACCAAACTACCTCATCGCGTTCCAGCCACTGGAAAAGTGGCCGCCGGGGCCAGAGTGCACAGGCGCGCCCGAGACGTGGAACGGGTGCGTCGTCGACGACCGTACCGGCGCCAACTACAATCTCTATGAAGCCACTCTGCAGCGGTGCGCATCATCCAACCTTCATCACCCGGGATTTCCAGAGGCAGATCGGACCACCCGTCCAATCTGACATCAAAGCTCCCATGCAGCGCGCGACTTTAGCAGCAATCAACCTTACATATGAGGGGTATCCTGCCCTGTTGTGGTTGATTTGTGGTGGCTGGCAGAGCACTTTCGGTGCCACACAACGCCAACATGATAAAACCACAGGAAGTGTTATGGCATCGGCTGCGATACCACATAATCCATCATTCACTCCATCACTGCCCTGCTCCCCTCTCCCCGCGCGATTTTCTTTGACTGCCAACTGACATGCCAGATGCTGGTTTAGGTCGCGCCTGGCGGTGATGATTGCGGGATTGGACCCCTCAAGCACGCGCTTCTTCGACCACATCTATGAAGGCGCCCCGCAGCTGATGCTGTCAGACCACTACTTCCAGACCGTCTTCCCCTTCCGCTGCAAGGTCTCGCAGGCGCAGATGGTGTACACACTGTCGCAGAAGAAGTTCATGAGCCACCCGAGGCGCGAGGTCGCACGGGCGCTCAGGGCCATATACGGCAAAAACGCCACGCTGCTGGAGGAGCTGTGGACCACACAGATGGCATCGCGCAAGGAGCTGCTATGGCAGATCCCAGGCAGCAGGGTGGCGGAGAACGTCCTGCAGGATGCGGTGCGACGCTGCTTCTCGTCTTAGTGCGCGCCGTACAAGAGACAAATCGCAGCATCCAGAGCGCCTCTCACTCGTGCGCCCTTCCACATGAAACGAGCATTAGTACGAGCACTTCAAGCCCTGTTTGCCCTTGCTGGCTGATCTGCTGAGAGATACAGGGATGTAGTTGTTGCTGCTCTAGTTTAAAGGGCCAGCCAGTCTCCCCGAAATAGTAGCCGGATAGCTCCCCGGTGTATAGACACTATTTAAACGCAGCTCAACGCTGAGATAGGTTTGCTTGGATGCCCAACTGCATTGAGCACGGGGATGAGCTGGATCACCCTGTTGATACACTTAGATGCTTTTGGGTGCATCTCCCATTGCGCCCGGTCTCCTTCGAGGTGTGTTTACATGGAGATGTGATGGGGTGCGATGGGTGCTTTCTGGAGAGATCATGACGCATCGTCTTTGGGTAATGCCACAGGGGGGGGCGCTTACATGGGTGTGTAGAAGATGTTCTGCCACTGACTAACAATGGTGTCTGTGAAGACGCCACTCCACTTCCATTTGTCCAATTAAGTAGTTTAGAGGGCGGTGATGAACCGCATAATCTCGGTAGCAGATGTTTTATAGTAGCCGTTTTGGCAGCACGCCGAGTGTCTGGCGTGGGCGGTGACACGGGCTGAGCAGTAGCGGTCCCACTGATACTTCGCGAGGAACTTACGGGTGGAGTGGCTGCCACTGTTAGGAAGGGTGCTGACCAGGTGGCTGGGTCTGGGAAGGCGCGGGCGTAGGCGGCCATTAAGCCGGAGTACTGAGGGGACGTGGGGTAGGGTTTTAGGGTAAAGTCTCGTCGCTTTAGCCGCCCGTCCAGCGTGATTCCGGGCTGACCGCCACCTATCTCCTCCCGCCGCCTGGCCGCGACTCCCTCAGGGCACTCCGGCGCTCCTATCTCTATGCCCTTGAGTCGCCGACATGCCCGGCCTCTCCGCCCCCAAACGTCCGCCCCGCCTTGAAGTGCCGGGCTTGTGTCTCCTCGCTGCTCGCCGTCCGTTTTTTTCCCGTCTTCTCCGGGCTGTACAGTTTCGAGTACACCGTTTATGTTGATCGCTGAGATAGCATGCAACAAATCAATGCTAGAAAGTCGCTGACGCCCAATTCTTTGAAGTCCATGGCGTTGCGGACTTAGTACCGACGCTCCTACGGTCTTGATGATGCACACGATGGGGTTGACGATCCGCGGGAGGTAGTGAAGAGGGCCATCTCGTAGCCCGGCTGTGATGATGCTTTCAAACAAGTCCACGCCGGAGGCGTTGTTATGGAAGCACTACTAGTAGTTGTTCCTTGCGTGGTCCAGAGCGAGGCGGGGGCCGGCCCGTCCAGAGGAGAGGGGCGCCCTCGAGCAGTAGCGCCTTCAAGTACGATGGCGAATGTGGGCTCATCAGCAAGGCGGGAATGTTAGTTCGTTCGCCGGGCATGCGGACGCCGCGGATATGCTGTCGTTGACTCCGGCCTTACTACCATGGTACCATTCCGCCTAGCTCAAGGCATGGTTTCGGGGGTGAATGGTCCACTTGAGCGTCGGGGGCGCGCCGTCGCCGCCGTCCCCCAGCTCCGGGTAGCAGCAAGATCACGGCCTTCCGGGAGCCAGTGGGTTTGAATGAGCGCCGCACGAGACGCCGGCACGGAGCCCTCAACGGAGGCCATGAGGTCAGCCTTAGGGGCACCGAACGGAGCGGCAGTCATACCGAGTCAGGCCGCCAATTGGGTTAGGACTAGCTTCTAGTATTAAGGCGTATGTAACTTCCGTAGAGTTTAAGGGCATGCAGTTGTCGCCGTCCATGTCAACATGAATATGGACGCACGGCGCTGCGCAAGTCCGGACGACCAATAGGGCATGAAAAATCCGAATTTGGGTGGCGGATCCCAGAGGCGGCTCGCGGAGGTGGGGAGCTCGTCCAGCGAGCTGATGTGACTGAGGAGGACACGCGCCGGGGACATGAGCTGGTGGTGGAGGTGGTTGTGCATGTGAGGTGTCACGCCCTCGCGGAACGTGTCCGTCCGGTTGGCATCAAGGCGCGGGAAGCACTGATCGAACATGGACAACTCGCGAGAGGCCATGTACGTGCGACGGTAGTGCTGCATGTAGGCATAGCCGGACAGCCAACGCAGGCTGGTCACGACGTCGCCGTGCTCGCATGCCTTCAGGAAGGCGCGCATGAAGCGCATGCGCCCGGTGACACTGTGGATGGTCTCCACGCGTCGATGTTTCTCGAAATAGTCATCGCAGGGCGGGGATTCGACCACGTGCATCAACTAGGAGTGTGAGGTGAGCATGTTGACGTGGTAGGCCTTGATCGAGGTGGTGTCCGTCCGGTGGGCTTGTGCGGGGTTGATGGGGGGCTGGTAGCCGTGGAGCCATTGTGCCATTGAATAGCCATTCATAGGTCGAGCTGCGCTCCGCACGCCCGGTTGGCAAAGTACCGCAGGGAGCTGATGGGGAGACAGCACGCATCGATGTGGCCCTTGCCTGGACCCTTGGTAGGCCTTGATGTGGGTGCGGCATGTCATGTCACCCCAGCGGTGAGTGGATGCACCTATGGATGAAAGCAGCTCCTCGGGTGACGGGTAGCTGCTTGGGGCCACTGCCGGCGGCGACCTCAGGATCATTAATGGATGATTGCTCGCGGATTTAAAGAGGGGCATCGCTCTGCGCACCAGCTTTAGACGAAGATGCCAGCCATGGCTAAGGAAGTACCGGGAGTCGGAAGTATTGCGGGACGACCCGTTTGCCCAAAGGAGTCCCGTCCGTGAAGTCCCTGGAAACCAAAGTAATCCCATAGGCCACGCACGCCCAAGCAGCAATCGCAGATCACTGGAGCGGCGGAGGGGAGGTCGGCTCCCAGCGCCGCGGGCGGCAACAATCCTGACGGCACAAGTTGTGCAGTTAAAGGTGTAGACGGCATCCTTCGATCTGGCAATTTTGATGCGATGCGCAAAGGCACAGGGGCAGCACCAGGATGGTCTCTGAAACAAGTCAGTGCAGTGCACGTCGGCAATGTCGCGCAGCCAGTTTGTCCATTACAAAAGTATGAAGGTCTCATACGAATCATGGGCATGTTTGTCCTACAGTTCCGCGAGTGTCAGTGCGTGCCGGAGCAGGGGTACGCTCGTCGGGACCGAGCCACCCAGGGGGCCATAGCGAAATGCATATGGGCCGCAGACTCGTGCAGGGGGGCAAAATTGCAGTTTCAGCTTGACTCGTTACGCTGATGTTTACAAATGCTGAAAAGACTGGCTGCTGTGGGGAATAGCCCAGGCTGCCTCCCGGTTTCTAGCAAACACAATTCATTTCCAGACAACCCCTGGCACGCTCCCAGGTCTGCTGGCAGTGGGGTTCCCTCGCAAACTCGACTATCACTTACTAATCATTGTAACTATATTCTTGTACTCATTCTTAGTCATGATATTTTTCTTGCCTTATACTTCATCTCTGCAGAAAACCGGCGAGGCCCTGGCCCATCGGCCACCACCAAACGTGCCATATCCCATTCCCAGCAGGCTACCATGCTGCAGGGCGTTGAGAGTGTGAATTGGGAATGGGCACCTGCGGGATCACATTGCCCCAGCAGGTGTACTGTTGGGGCATAGGACCGGATACGGAATGCCTCACTCCTTTTTCTTCTGAGGCTTGTGCTCCAGGCCCAGAGAAGGCACGTAACGGTAGGCAAAGTAGTCGAAGTAGTAGCAAGCTCCGTTCCAGGTGGCTGCAAAGCTGACAAGAAGAATGAGCGCGGTGTGGGCGACAAAGGACTGGAAGAAGAGCCAGGAGATGAGGAAGGCGAGTGTGCAGGCTTGGGAAGGGGGGGGGGGGGGGGGGGGGCACGAGTCAGTCCCACAGCGGATGGTATGTCTCCCAGGAGACGAGTTGGGTGGCGGGGGCATGCGGCGCAAGGGACTAGCTCCCACCTGTGGCGTGGCCGGCCAGGTAGATGATCGGGCGCAGCTTGGGGCTGAAGCTGTGGAGGGCCTGGCCCAGGCTGCCCTTGCGCATCATGTAGGAGTACAATGTATCGTAGCCTCGCTCCTGGATCTGAAGCGGGAACCAAGGTGCGGTCAGAGGGGATTGAACAGGGGTTGAGAGAGGGACGGAAGGAGACTGCAAGCATGTTTGTGCGGGTGAGTGTCCGGGAGAGGCCCAGAGCTGAGGGCAGCAGGTAGGCGAACCTTCTTCTCTGACACCTGCAGCGAATGGGAGGCAAACAGTGTGTGTATCAGATGCAGACAAGAGAGAGGGGGTGGGGGGACACCGCAGACGGCAGAAGGCAGGAAGGAATAGACAGCAGTGGGGGTCGACAGCAAGCAGCCTGACCACAAATATCTTGAGGTAATAGGCTGCACCAGCGCGGGGCAGAATAACCAAGCCAAAGTCAGCAGTCGAAAGGTCAGCAGTGATTGGAATCCCCACTCCCATCACATTTCCCTCACATGAATCATGTGCACACATACACTGACACACACCCGCCAGCGTGCGTTTGTGCGCAGCTTCTCCGCAGTCTGGCAAGCGTACCGATGCACCATGTTGTGTACAGCAGCGTGGCCGGCACCACGATCTCAAAGATACTTGCCTGCAGTGCAAGGTCAGGCACGCATGAGCCGGCTACCCCTCCCCCCCGGCAACCTCACCCACTTGGCTGCTGTCCTTTGCGGAATAACTTGGCATTGTCAGGGGTTGATGACTACTGGTGGTGTTATCGGTCCCCAGCAACACAACGGCATTGCCCCTCCGCGCCAGTTCACAGTCAGTTTGCCACAGTAGCCATCACACACTGGATGTTACAAAACCTGTAGCTGTCTTTGCCCCTTCCCCCCCCAAACCTGGAACCTGCACACTTCCCTACCAATTTGATCACAGCCCCCTTGCTCCAGGAAGGGCCACCATAGGTCCTCACCTGGGCGGTCTCCTCCATGCTCATGGGATGCCCCTCGATAGGGTACCACCGCAATGTCCACACCACCGCCACTGGAGACCTTTGTGGCATGCAGTAAGAATAAGCAACCGGATTTTGACTGACAGCACGGTGAGGTGCGGCAACGGCCTGGGTTGGGCATGCGAGACACCTGGCGCGCACCAGTGCATGAACAGGCTGGTTGTCTTCTCAAAGTCGTGGAGGACGAGGGAGTTGCGCAGCGCGGGAATGGACCAGGCCAGCGGGCCCGCGCAGCAGGCAAAGAGCGCCTGTGGCGAGGGAGGAGCACCGGAGCATGAGACGCCGGGCTGGCCAGCCCGTCAGAAGGAAGGGGGGAGATAAGGGGTTGTGTGTATGTGTGTGTGTGTGTGTGTGTGTGTGTGTGTGTGTGTGTTTGGAAAGGGGGGGGGGGGGGGGGGGGGGGGGCTGTCCCACCTCCCACAGCCACTTTATGCAGCGCAGCTGCGGCACCCAGCAGTGCAGCAACAACAGCGCATTGACGAGGTAGCAAAAGTCGAAGAAGTAGTAGTGGAGATTCTGGCAGCAAGGGTAAGAGCCCGAAGGGGCAGGTGGGCATAGCGTCAGGCAGCGGACTATTGGGGTGGGGGGGAACGGGAGCTCAGCGGTGTGTGGAGCGCACCTGCTTGCGGTAGTACGAGAACCGGGCTCCCAAAAGCAGCACGCTCTTGACGGTGTATGCGATATAGAAGCTCTGCGGCGCCTTGCCGATCCAGAGGCATGAGAATGCGAGGTTGAAGATGCCCAATGTGAAATTGAGCTTATCGAGCAGAATATGCTTCTTGGCATGCCGCCCAGCGGCCGCTTTTGGCTCGCTCTCCTTCGTTGTCTTGCTGGCTCCAGCTGAAGACAGCAGCAGCAGCAGCAGATGGCTCAGCCCAACAACCCCTCTGCAAAATACTAACAAAGTCCACCACGGGTACACATAATATTCTGATGAAAATCGTTGCGTACAACTGCTGGACACTAAGTGAGCTGGGCTGCACTTCGCGCCTACCTGCGGATGCTTCCCGCGCTAGAGCGGCGGCCTTGCCAGCAGCCTTGCCGGCAGCCTCGCCGTCGTCAAACACGCCGTCGCTCTCCTCGCTCTGCGCCTCGAACGCGCTGAACAGCGAGGCATTGTCCACGCTCTCGCCCACCCGCGACAGCTGCCGCGCAAACTCGCGGCCCGCGTCCGACACTGTGCGCTCCATTCAGCCTGCCGCTGGGCACCCAGTATACTCAGTGTCAGACCCCCCCCCCCCCCCCCCCCCCGGCCTCCGGCCACATATACACAAGCTCCCTGTCCCAAGCAGCAGAAAGACTATTTTACTCCTGGCCCATGGACCACCAAACCACGCTTTCGCTTAGTAACCCTTGCCAACTTATTCGTGGCTGTGATGTTTCGAGGGCTGCGATTCGTTGGGGCGGGAGAGGAAGGATAGAAAGGAAGACAGGGAGGCGGCAGACGCAACGTGGTGGAGGGAGGGAGCTACGCGGGCAGGCAGCAGGCCAACCTTTGTCCCCCCGCACTCCGACGTACGACCAGCGGTTGATCGGCAAGGGTTGCCGCCGTGGCTAAATGAAGGTTAAAGGGTCGCAGTGACAGTCGCGACACTTCGCATGGGGACGATGGTCGAGACACTGCTGGCGGCAGATTTCTCAGCAGCAGATTATTCTGCACAGAACCCGTAGCACCATCGGCAGGGGTGTGAGTAGAGCATAATGTGCTCAGGGTTGCTGCGTTGCGCTGCGCTGATGTGACGAGCGGACGGACGCACATCGACGACGCGACAGGCGCGGCAAAGGTCATGAACTAAGGTAATATTAATTTAGGAAACAACATCCGCATATGGCAGTCGCTAACATAAATTGAAGACAACATACACATATGAATGTAATGAGGGGTATTTTTTCGTCGCACCGGCTTTTGAACCAGCGAATTATTATTATAAATTGATGCAATGACGACATAAAAATATAGCAGTCGTTAAATGTGAACTTGGGCCTGGAAGATTTTATTCGTTGTCTTTGGTGCCCCCCCCCCTTTTTTTGGGGCCCCCCCTTTGGAAATACTTCCTTCCTCTGCAGTAATGCTAAAGTACTGCCATGAAACAAATAACAAAGAAACATCATGTTTGTGCCTTGTAAGCATGCAGGAACAGCCAGGGCAACTAAAAGCATGTTATAGATGAACTTCTATGGGTATTGGGCACCCCCACCTTCAGGTGAAAAAAGGGGGGACTGTGACAGTACTTTGTGCAGTACTGTAGACAAGGCTGGGCAGCAGACAGGCCGTTAATATAGATGCAGGAGGATACATAGAAGACCACGCACGGCGCATAGATGAATATGGCACATAGATGAATGTAATAAATGACAATGTAGTTTTGTCAACCCCATACCCGCCCGACTGTATGAGACATCATAGACGGGGGTGTCCAACAGCCGGGGGCTAAGCGAGCGCATGTCGGTTGGGAAATCGCGGTTCACTTGGTGGCCAGCGCTTTCAGCGCCTCGATGGTCTCCACATGCGACGCCGTCCCGGCCGACCGTACCGGCTCCTCCATCAGTTTTGACTTTAAGGTCATAGTCGCGCCGCTCTTCATACCGAAATAGCGAGAGCTCCAGGGCTTTTACCAACGCGATGATGCTCGGCATGTTGCCCTTCTGGACCCCATTTCCGTTGCGGACAGCGCGGTACAGAGTACTCCAAC